>JACAXG010000010.1:6041404-6246628 GCA_018881555.1 Amblyornis subalaris
GCGCACGGACATGGGCACGGACACGGCACACGGACACGGGCACGGACACGGCACACGGACACGGACAGGGGTACGGGCATGGCACACGGACACAGACACAGAGAGGGACACGGCACACGGACAGGGACAGGGCACATGGACACGGACACTGACACTGACGCGGACACGGACACGGGACACGGATATGGCACACGGACACGGCACACGGACACGGCACACGGACAGGGCCCCCGGGAATCCCAGGATCGGCCGTGTCCTTCCCGGCACAGCGTCCCCAGGACACACCACCATCCACCCGGCACCAAACAGCCGGCCAGGGCCTTCTCACCGCCTCATTCTTTCCCTTCACCCCCAGCCGCTGTTTCGGGAGCGGCTGTGAGCGCCCTGGAGGGCACCGGGATTTTGGCCGCGGAGGGCGGGAGCTGGGAGCAAGGAGGGACAGCGGCTGCTGCAGGTTCCCGCTGGGGCACGTCCCCTTTCAAAGCTCCCAGCAGGGATGTACATTCCGCACTTTCACCTCGTCCTTTCCCGTAACACACTGGTATGTGTTCCAGGAGTGTGGCACGAGTGTTCCAGGAGTCAGGATCGGGCCTGCAGTGTCCCCCGGTGCCTTCACAGGGAAGGCTGCTGGCCTTTGTTCCCAAGGCACCCACAAAGACCCTTCCCTTTCCAGCCCAGATCTGTGGATGCTTCAGGTCTCCCTTGCTGAGGAGTCTTAGGATTTGGGTCCAGGGACCAGCTCTGTGCTGTGATTTTTTGCCCTTACAGCACAGCATTGTATTTTGAGACCTGAGATCCAAACTTCCTATTTCTGTGACTCTTTCAAYTTCCTCTCGTAAAATAAAAAGTAGAAAACCCATCTCAGTCAAGGGAAGTGGAACAAAAGAAGAGATTTTTGCAGGTGTCTGTGATCAGAGCTCCAAAGGCAGGTATCTCCAAAGGCACCACAAATCCAGGTATCTCTTCCAGTGAGGAGATTTTCATGGAGGTGACCACATAGCTCAGTGACCATTGCAATGAAAAACAGTTGAGTTAATAATTTCTTTTACTGTTGCCTTTCTCCCCAAGAAGCAGGTTTGCATTACATGTTGGAGTCACTGTTTAAGCCAGCTCCGTTTGCCTCATTCATGCTGATCCTTTCCTCCTGTGGGGAATCAGGGAATCACCTCCAGCAGCTGCTGTGCAYCTCCTGGCTCATCAGAGTGATCCCACCTGTACCACACCCAGAGCTGCTGGGCTGTGGGTATTACGGTCTGTACTTTGAGTACTTAACAACTACCCCAATGAATAAAAAACAATTCTGGGTGACTCTGAAAACGGAAGAGTCTCTCCTCTCTACCAACAGGAGCACTAATAAGGAATAAGACACTTGCAGGCAATATTTTTCATTTTCTTTTTTAGGTTGAATGTGTACAATGAACTTTTTAATTCCTCTTCATAAGAAGAAGTCAGATGAGCCTGGATTCAGACAGTGTGAAGTTTTGGGGAACCCAAACTGTCTCTGAACCCCAAATAAAAGCAAACTATTGCAGTGACCCAGATAGTGCTGTCCCTCACAGGTACAGGGTGGGGGCTCACTTAGAGACTCCAGATGTGAAGTGATGCTTCTTCATCCCAGACAGGATGAATCCACAACTTTCTGAAGACACAAGTTCCAGCTATTCCCACCAACCCTGGAATGATTCCTTCCTTGTGATGCTCATTCTTGTGCAAGTCGATCTTGTTGTTTGAGTAAGCCTAGTCTGTGCCATTAGCTATAAATTGCAACTCCCTTTATATTCATTTACTTCTCTCCCATTTCCATTTCATGGATATATTTTGTTAGGAGACGCTGGTCTTATGGCTCTCAGCATSCTCACAGCTACAAAGCTGCTTCTTGAAGCAGTACTGTTTAAAGTTAAGAAGACATAGTTTAAGGAAACCAAGATGTGACCTGCAGCATATTCATAAAAGACCAAGAGCAATCTGTGGAGCACATCAGCAGTACATTTGTACGGGCAAAATTACRTACGAATATGTTTTTAATGTTTTATTCATAGCTGCATTGCGCTCATAAATTATAGGGCACAAACTGTGTGACAAGACRTAATTAGGAGCACTATTTATTTTAATTAAGGTGTATTATTAGATATAGTATTCCAGATCCCCAGAGGTGCAGCAATAGCTCTCTAAAGGGATGTATGCAAAACATCCTCTCATCACACAAGAAATCTGCCTCATGTGCTGTAATTTCTGTGCGGAACACACTCGCAGAGGAAAACAACCACCTCCTGTAAGAGCTTGGGAAATACTGCTTTGCTGGTGAGCAGGAGAAACAGAGCTTCGAGGGGAAAGTGTCTCTGCAAATCACACACTGAATAAGTGTCAGAAGAGACTCTCAATTTCTGGTGTGATCCATATTGATGGTGGAAGGTTTTGCTGCTTGGTGTCGTGGGGACGTTCCTTGCTGGCTGCAGGTGTCTTATGTCTGGGCTGGCATCAGGCATCCCTTTGGATGCATGTTCCCTGCAGATGAACAGGTGAGTTTTCCAGTGCTTGTCTTCCAGGCTCGCAGGACACAGTTGTACCTGCACACCTTTCACTGGTGTTGAACAAAACTTCTGCCCAACACAGGCTGAGCTCAGAGCTGCCACCTGGGGAGGGCAGACACTCTAAATGGTGCTTCTGTTTCCTGTTGTTCCCAGTTGAAAAGGTTAAGAAGCAGGCAAAGKAATAACTTCACACTCCCAAACCTACCCATCCGCGCACATCTGGCTATCCACCTGCGGAGCCTGCCCTGGCTGCTGCTCCCTGCATCCTTGTCTTCATTCCAGCAGCATCCCTGGGGTTGGCAGCTCCAGCCCTGCCCTCACCCTGGCCCCAGCTGCTTCCCAGTGCCCAGGCTGCTCCTGGGACAAGGAGCCACCCAGCACAAGGCACCTCCTCGGGCAACACCACTTCTGTATGAGATGATACCACAAGGCCAGCTTAGGTAAAACATCATTTACAGGGAGAGGGAATAGCTGAAAATGGAGCAGYGACACCAAATGCTGAACTCAGACTATCACCCCTCAACTCAGATTGCCAAATCTGTGTCTCRAAATCCTAAAGCCACAAAATGGATGTTGGAAGCAGAGATTGAGAGGAGCCTGGTGTTGGGCAAACAGGCTGAATCAGGACCCTGASAGTCAGCACCCTCCTGCTGTTTCTGCGGATGAGCTGGACCTCATCGTCCTGGTTTCTGCCCATGATCTGCCCATGACTTTGAGATGCCACACTGGGATGATGAGATTTCTCCTGGAATGCCCAAGGACTTGAGATGTTTTAACAATATTTCAAACAGCCTGTCATTTTAAGCCACTTTGGGTAAGTTGCAGGAGTTAATCACCATTTCCATGAGTGGAAAAAAGATGACACGAACTATCTCTAGAGAAAGTTTCCATCCCTGAAGGCCAGAAACACTGATTCCTGTCTCTTTGCAAGAAACATCAGAAGGAAGGAGGTCTCTGAATTTTAATGCATGCTTCTGCATGTGATTAAGCCCATGTGAGAAATGGAAGCAGTGCTGCTGCCCGTATGGACCCCTGAAAATTCTTGTTGGCAGGAAAAGGAGAGGGCAGACAAAGGTCACAGCAACATCCAGGGGTGTCCTTTACCGTATCTGCTTTGCTCTCAGCACCCGCAGAAGCAGCATTGCCTGAGCCCCACTCACAGCAGCAACACACAGCCAGTGCAACCCCACCCCAATCCCTTTGCCAGGATTTTTGGGGTTGATCTGTGAGTGGGGAAGAAGGAGCTGCCAAGAGCAGCCATCAATCGTCATCTTTGTTCCACTCTCGTGTCTACAGTTACTATTRTCTTGCAAATCTGGGTACTGAGGGGCCAGGCTGGCCAGCCTAGCGTGAAGGCTTCCCACACCAGACACAGGACCTCATCTTGACTCCCTCACCTTTAAAAGCTGGTCTGATTAATTAGACTCAAAACCCACAGGYATATGTCAGGTAGGTGCTGGTGCCTAGGAGGGAGCCTTGGCTGGATGCAGGTCGGAGCAAGGTGATCCCTGGAGTCATTTTTGAGTAAAATAAACAGCAAAACGGTGGCTGAGCTGCACTCCACGTGTGCAGCATTTGAGCGTGTGAGAGGCTGCAAAGGGCTGGCAACAAACAGCATCAGGGCACAGGCAGTTGGGAGCAGGGATTCATCCCTGGAACCATCTGAAGGTAGGAATCAAGCCTAAAGGACAGTGTTCTGATAAACAGGAATAATTTTCTGTGTTATGCTGATAACATCTTTATTCCAACTTCCAGCTCATTCCACTTTTATTAACACTAAACCAGGGGTAAATATGTGCAAGTGGTTTTGTAAAGTGCCACCAAGAATATTAAGATCAGAGCCGTAAAGTGTCTGTCCCTGCTTTCGCCAGGAGGGTTTCTCTAGGACGAGGGGAATCCCACAGATCCGTGAGAGGAGGCAGCTCCTCGGCTCCCCATCTCCTGGTCTGCTCCCTGTTCCCTGGCTCCGTCTCCTCCTCTAACAAAGGCAGTAAAATCAATGGTATTGAAAGAGGGAAGCCAGGTTAAGGCAGTCCATATTAATGTGCTGCTTATTAAACAGAGAGGAAAGGCTTTTCACAGCCACCTACGCAGRTGCACACATCCGCAATTATCTTTTTAAATTCCAAATCAAAGCAAATTAGCAGCCTAGCGCCGAGCAATAAACATGATTTGATTAGGCATTCCGTACCCAGGATACAACAGGATTTATTTCTTTTAAGTACTCAATTACCATCGTCATCCTGCGTTCTGTGTGTTATGAAGAGCTCGGTGCCCCGTGTGACAGCTCTGTACATGGGGTCAGCTTTTCAAAGCTCTCCTCTTGCCCTGGAACACTGAGGAGATGCTGAGATCACAAGAGCTGGCAGCTCTGCAGTCACTGTGCCATGGGTGGCACTGCCATTGTCACTGTGCGTCTCCACTCCTGGAGTCACCAAGGACAAKGTTCTGCTCCTGAGCCAGGGAAACACCCAGAACCAAGGCAGACTGGGGGGTGGAGGGACTGAGAGCAGCCCTGCCAAGAAGGGATGGGGACACTGGGGGCTGAAAAATTGGACATGACCTGGCAATGTGCACCGGCAGCCCAGAAAGCCACCCGTCTCCTGGGCTGCATCACCAGCAGCGTGGCCAGCAGGTCAAGGGAGGGGATTCTCTCTGCTCTGTCCTCGTGAGACCCCACCTGGAGTGATGCATCCATCTCTGGGGCTCCCAGCACGAGGAAGACCTGGACCTGTTAGTGCTCTTCTGTGGAGAGTGAAGGAMCTTTTTATGCTGAGAGCAGTGAGGCACTGGAACAGGTTGCCCAGGGAAGTTTGTGGATGCCCCATCCCTGGAGGTGTTCAAGATCAGTCTGGATGGGGCTTGGAGTAACCTAGTCCCTTCCAACTCAAACCATTCTATGGTTCTAAAATTCTGTGATTCACAAAATCCTTGGTTTTCTATTTTTTTACTTAAAAACATGTTTCTATACCTGTGGCTGATGAGGAAAGCTTGAAAATATGCTTAAAAGTTAAGCCCCCAAAAATTAGATGACAAAAATACGTTTTCAATGCCCTAAATCTCAAATCATGCTCTGGATCCCAAGCTCTCTGGGGTGGCAATAGCAAGTGCTGGTGCTCACATCACTCRAGTGAACCACGTAATTTCAGAGGTCCTTGCACAGACAACCTCTCCTCTGTGATGCTACCAGACCAGCAGAGAGGACAGAGGGTCCAGAGGAACTTTGTCCATCACTAAGGTCATGGGTTTGTGCTCGACAGCTATAAGGCAGGTGAGCTCCAATAYGAGAGACAAGAATGTCTGTTTGGGAGACATACAAATATCTAAACAGTTAAATGTATAGCATTAGATAAATGTTTAATGCTCATTATCTTTAAATAAATATATTCTTGCAGAAGGGATATTTGTGTTGAGCAAACATCACACACTTAGAGTTGTGATGGTGGATCTACAAACAGTAARTCTGTTATAATCCTGTCTGTGAAGGGCTTGCTTCTCACCAGCTTTCAATTCACTCCAAAAGCCATGCAGGAGGTGAACATCCAGAACACAGTGTTCTGCCAGGCTGCAGAGCCCAAGAAAATCAGCAAACAAAACAAACCAGCATTAGCAGACTCATTGCAGCTGTGCCAGAGCAATCCCATGACACAATCCAGTCCCTCCAAGCACTTTTTTTCCATGATGTCCTAAAGAAAAACCCTCTTGTGCTCAGTGCTGCCTTTAGCAGTGTGTTCGGTCACACCTCAGCATGAGGAGCACCAAGGCAAACACAACGAGCACAGCTGGCAGGAGAGGTGGGGACGGATGACAGATGTGCTACAATTCCCATCCTCATTCCAGAAGGGAGCATCCTTGCCCTTGCCAGGACCACGAAGCACAAATGATCCTGTTTTCCCTGTTAGAACCACAAGACCCTGAGACTGCAGCCCATTTTGCTGGGAAAGCAGCACTCTGGTGTGCCTGCGACCTTTACTCGGTGACACTCTCCTGCCTCTGCCTGTTGTCACCTGTTTCTAGAAGGGTCCCTCAGTGCCTGTTTGTGCAGGAGGAACAGCACTTTGAGGAGCTGCAAGCAATGATTATGATGCAAATCTCTGCCACACGTGTGTTCACTGTACTCCATCCCTCACAGCAGCTGCAGCTGTGGGGGACAGAGGGGTCGTTTTCAGACACCAGGAATGTGTTTGGAAAAGGACAGGTGGCAAACACTCATTCAGGACTTGCAGAACAGCACACAGCAACAGGCCACGCTGCTGAGGCCTCCTGTGCAGTCACTGTCACACAGACCCACTGTCACATTAAAGCAGCTGCGTGTCCTGTGCAGTTTCCAGGCAGAAGTGGGGCGGATGTTGTCAGTCATCTTTAACGCTGCCGAGTTACCAGGGTGAGTTTTCACCCTTGCTGAAACTGGGACTCGCTGTGAGCTGGCACAGAGCGTGGAATTGCGAGAGAAATCAGCCATGAAACCAGAGGTCTGGCTCTGTGCAATTGCAGCCACAAAACACACTTTTGGGAAGAAAATTGCCATGATGGGCAGAATTTGCTGGGAGTAGAGAGTGGAGTTAATGCAGGAGGGTGGGAGCAGGTGGCTGTGGCTCTGTCTGTTGCTCATTGTCAGGCTGTGTTTGGTACCTGGTACCCCCCAGCTCTGGTGCTTCAGGTGTGGGTGAAAGTTTGGACAGTTACAAGAGGTCAGTACAGCTACTCCCACGCTTCATGTTAAACATGTGTTTTTCTTTCCCTAGGGACTGAAGTTGCCTGGACTTTCTTCAGTGGATTCAGCAGCTAAAGGGCAAAACCCAGAGAGAGCAATTTATTTTTTTCTGATAAGTTATATTCTTTCTATGTGGCACAAATGGGTATCATTACTTTCCTGAAAATCCAGGGAGCAGTACTCACCACRGCAAAGCAAACCAGACTTTCTGCAGAAAGAAGCAAAGCAAAGCAGCACTTGAGTGCAAAAGCTCCTTCAGCCTCCTTTGTCATTTCCCGATTTGAAGAGCAGAGAAGCCCAGGAACCATGTTTTTTCCACTATGAAATATAACCCAGTGCCAGCTGGTGTTTGGTATGGGTGTTTCTCCAAGGGGAAGAAATGGATTTAAATCTTTATAGGTAGAAAAAGAGCTGTTTCTGCCTTTATATTTCCCATGCTGAGCTTAAAAATTTTATAGGATGGTGCTATCAAACCTGTAATTTTCCTGACAGTCCTTTGAAGGACACATCTCTCCTTATGCTTCTGCCCTTCTTTTTTCTTAGCCCTTAGAGGATGCTTAGGACAGAAATTTCACCTGCACTCAGTGAGGGCTCCGTGGATTTTTGCAGCTTGTATGTGGAGGGAGGGTGCTGAATTTCTGCAGGTCTGTGTAGCTGAAGGTTAAACAATTAATTATATCAGCTAGATCACCTAAATAAATGACCAAACKGCCCCGAAGTGCTGCATGATGTGCTCATGATACTGTTAGAGGTGCTACAAGGAGGAGGTGGTGAGTTAGCACTCATGGCCAGTGTGGTGCTTGAGGAAAAAATAAACTTCAAAAGTTTCTCTCCTTGTTTGTTCAGAGTTTGGATAAACTGCAAGATTTCTGCAGTGTTTCAGCAGTTATGAGGTATTGCTGCTGCAAAACTGGAAATGAAAATTCCCATTTCAGTTTCCTCACATTGAGCAGGTTTGGTTATAGTGGTTTTGTTTCTGTTTTGTTTTCTCAATTAGTTTCGTATCAGTTACTTTATTATTTGATACTTTCATAATTCATTTTGCCTTCCTAGTCAAAAAGCCCCAAACTAGTTTCATTAAAATCGAGTTTCTTGCAATATACTTCAATTTAAATGGAATAATTTGCTAATTTGTCAGCCCCAGAGGCTCCTAGCTTTACAAAACCACCACACACACCATTTTTTGGGCGGGGTACATTTTCTTTCATTGCTTGGAGGCACTAGCATGAAGTTCCCACCCTTACTTGCTGTTATCCCTGCATCTCTTCCAAAGGAAGCAAGACCACACCTCCATGGGATGCTCAGCTGTTCCAGCTGCAGGCTGAGGAGCAGTGACTCTGCTCCTGGGAGCCATCTCAGCACATCCTGTCACATCTCCTGCATTCCCTTGTCCTTGCTGACACAGCTATTCAGCTCAACATTTCATTCAGCTCTTAGACCTTTCCTGGTTCTCAGGAAGCCCCTGTGYCTCACATCCATGTGGGAACGGAGGTTATAATGGCTCCGTAAAGAGTTCATCATTCAAAGGGATCTGCAGAGAGAGGCACGGCAGCTCCAGCCCCCAGGCAGGATTTGTTCTCTCACTCTGTTGCCCACCAGCGACTGATGCTCCCAGGGCTGCACACAGCCCCCAGCTCGCCGTGTGCTGAGGGGGATGGTGTCACTAAATCAGATGATGTCACTAAATCAGATGATGTCACTAAATCAGATGATGTCACCAGATAAAATAGAGGAGTTTCCAATCAGAAGAGCTTTCCTCCAGCTGCACACAACTCAGAGCTTGGCCACTTTGATAATCTCTTCTAAGAAGAGACTCTCTCTCCTTGTAAAGCAGTTTACAAACAATCTTTTGTTCTACCTACCTTCTGTGTCTAAGATGAAGAGAGATACTCCCTCAATAACTGGGCTTTATTCTATTGTCTGTTCCACAGAAGTAGAAATGCAATTCACAATAAAAAACTTCTTGGGACGGTAAGAGAGGAAATGAACCTGTATCAGTCACCATGGGCTGAGAAGAAAAGGCTCTATAAAACAGATGTGCTGAGTCCTTCATTGCAAAGCAACTCTGGAGAATCTGCTCGTGAGCAAACCGCTCGATTCCAGCTCCGGAGCTGTGCCATGACCCCATGTTCGTGTGAGGAACAGGCAAGCTGAAGAGCACAGACGGAAATGGGAGCTGCTGCTCATGCTGCAGACAGCAGCCTGAAGGGGTTAGAGACTGTTCAGAGGCCAAGGACACAAAATATATTGATTTTAATGCCCTTAGTAGCACTTTTAATATCCTGGATAGCTTTTATTCTGTGCTGGGTGCTCTGTCAGAAAGATGGCGGCATCAAGGGAGGCCAGGTAAAGCAGTCTACAGCCCAACGGCAGCTAGAGAGTCTGCAAAGTTAAATTCATGGCTGTTACAGCCTTCTCTAGGCAGAGAGGGAAAAGGAGCCGGGGGAAAGCAGTGTGAAATGAGAGAGTAGGAAGCACTGGACTGACCAACACACTGCATGAGAAGCAAAGATGCTGGTATTGCAGGGAGGTGGGAGTCTCACTCTCAGTCTGGGTAGAGTCAGATGCGTCTGTTGCAGTTGAAACTCTGCTGGAGAGATGACTTAAATATGCCTTGGACCACAGCTCCTCTGAGCTCTCCCCTTAGGTGATGTGAGCTGGAACTGTCGAGCCTCTCAGCTAAAGGATGCTGAAGAGGAAGAACATGTCTATGTTTTGATGCCCCCCTTTTCCACCCAGTGCATTTCAGTGCCACCTGCAGAGTCTCTCCACAAAGCTGCACTTGTCAGYAGTCTCTCTGTAGCAACAGCTACAGCCAGGTTTGAGCGCCGGGTGATGCACCACCAAAGGGCTCTGTGCGTGCCCTGCCCCCAGGTGAGCAGCAGAACGTCACTGCAGACAAAGAAAAGCAAAGCTGGCTTGTGTCGCTTCTGTCACGGCCTTGGAGCTCCCAGCCCAGACAGAGCTCGGGAGCTTTTCAACCCCTCCTGACTCATCTGCAATTCAGATTTCTCCAAGCTGGCCCGGTGGTTCCAGTCTGCCTCTCTCCATGCTGGGCTGGAAGCCGCAATTGTCACGCGAAAAATCAAACCCTTCTCTCCCCTTCTCCTTTGAAAATATTTCATTGCTTTAACAGAACACAGACAATTCTGAGTTGGWCTGAAGTACAGACGTTTCTTCAGAGGTTTCCCCTCGGGAAGGCTGACTGACTTTGCCTGCTCTTATCACTGGGCTCCTCTTCCTCCCCTCTGCTCCAGCCTGGCCTCGGGAAGSCTGGTGGCCTCTAGTTCTTTTGGGCCCCAGGGCTTAACCCAGCCTTGCCAAATGTAGCTCAAATACATATTTTTTTCTGACAAAGACATTTCTCTATCTTCTCTCACAAAGTCCCTCTGTACTGCAGAAAGGGACTGTATGACATAGTTATTGCCAATAAAAAGCTGTGAGTTTATCGAGTTTAAATATCAAATCCCAAAAGCCATGAAAATGGTGAGGATGTATATTTGGTTGTTAAGGTATTTTCAGTATCTGGAAGGAGAAAATTCCTGTCACCGAAAGGACTGTGCAATTGTCCCCAACACTCCACATTACATGGAATTGAGGATCAGTCCTATAAAGCCACAAAAAGCACAGAGGGAAACCTTGGTTTTATTTCTTGATGTAGCTGCCTCATTTAAAAATCTTTTAGTTGACAAACTAATAAAATTTGGCCTCTTGAGCTTAAAAAATACTTTTTTTTTTTTCTTTTTGGTGTAGCTTGCTACGAGGAAACCCTAGGCAGACCCACTGAAAGCTGCATCTGATSTGGGGTGCTCCCTGCTACTGATGCTTCCTCCGTGGCAGACAGAGCCTGGTCTCTTTCTGACACAACTRCTCAAGGATCAGAGAAATGTATCCTGTTGGTAAAGGTGGGAGTATTTCCCAAGCATCCCTCACTCTTCACACTTGTCCGTACACGTACTCTGCAGGTTAAAATTCCCTCCACACAGCGGTCTCCTGAGGGCTCAGTCCTCCAGGGAAATCTGTATCCCACTGAGGAAGCCTCTCAAGCATGCCTCTCCCTTGGGAGGAAGGAGCCTGTTGTGCTTCCAGGAAAGAGCCAGACTCTGCTTGGGGGCGTGTGGGGATGAAATGAGTACCAACAGCCACTTATGGGACAATGGATTTTCTGACTAAATATAAAGRTGGTTTATTCTCTTGAGGGTAGCAAAATACAGAAACGAAATGCCCACAGAGGCTGTGGTATCTCCACCCTTTGAGATACTGAACACTTGACCTCCACGTCTATTCCAGAGCTATTTCTACAACTCTGCTCTACAATTCCCCTTGATGACTCCCAGCAAAGAAAGCTGCATGTCTCCTCAACTTCCAGCAGACCCCTAACCGATAGAAGGGCTTTGCTATTAGACATGTTCTGTATTTACCTTTAAATAACTACTTCAGATTTTCTACAAAGAACACAGGTTTGTATTATGGACCTTTTTCTTCTGCAAGCAACTGAGCATCAATATGAAAAGGCACTCATTTTTTTTTCCTGAATACAGAGGTCAGGATCAAATGGACACTTAAGTATTACAACCTTCCACTAAGTAAACAGCATGTTCATAGCAGCAATCCTGTATCAGAATACTCCATCAAACTCTTTCTCTATCCCTAATCACACACACAGGAACATCTGTGCCAGCCAGTTGGCTCTGGACAGCTCCTGTGGTTCTTGAAAGACTCTTTCTTGGCAGGTTCTGTTTTTCACTCTAATTGAAAGGTTAATCAAATCAGTCATACTTGTGTGGTGGCTAAATAAACAGTCTTCACTTGATGATGAAACAGATGCATTACCACTCATGTTTCCCATGGGGTTCATTTGTTCCATGATCACATTTGGTTTTCTTCAAGCTTCTCTATGCAGGATCTGACAGCACTTTGGATAGTTTTTGTAAGAAAATTTACCTTGCAGGTGCTATTGTATTCACGTCTCAACTCTAACAGTCTTTGGCAAAGGTATTACATATCCTCAACACAGCTTTCATCGTGGTAAACGTGCAAGAAGCTAATCCTGAAAAAAGGCTGAGAACTCCCAGTGAGCACAAATGCACGACGGAGTCGAGCAGTCCGCGTTGCTGAGGCTGAAACTGCCAGCACCTCCAAACYTGCCTTCTCTCTGCCCCTCCCTGCTGCAGGGGCTGCTCTTGCACCAAGCTGTTGTACGAAGTCCCTTCAGCTTCTGGGACCCAGCCCTGCAATGTCACGTGCCTGGAGTTTGGTTTTATGCACAACTGAGCTGACCCCTGACACGTGTGTATCTCTCTGAAAGCAGCATTTACACTTAATAGGACAACACATCATTAGTAAGGCAGGCAGAGGACTTGCTGAATGCACGACAAAGTACATACTCCAGTTAAGCTTTGTGTACACAACACTGCCAAGCATTCAAAAGCTGCACGGCTGATACTTGTTTTAGAGGAAAAGGCACCCAAAAATCTCCCTGCAACTTAGTAACTAGTACAATGAAGAAAATCTCAAGCCATACAAAGATTAATCCAGATTTAATCATTTCAATATCACATTCTTGAGTGGAAAATAAAAGTGTATTTTTTTCTCCATTAAAAAATAGTATTTATGCAACGCATTGTGACGTTCTTTAAATTGGGATTCATTTTATTTATTTTCTGTGTTCTAAAAGATTTAGATAACTTAACTACTTTGCCAAACTGTTCAGACATGTCTCTCCAGGTCTCTTCAAGTCAGGTTTCAGAGATGTTCTCTCCCTCCACTGACAGTAAAGGGAGACCAGATCTGCCTAGTCTACACGTCTGAACATTTTAAGTCATTTGCACAATGCCCCATCAACCAACAATTAACTCCCACTGCAGTCCCTCCTTCTGTTTTTTACTATTTTTAAAAGTTAAAGCATAAAATCATGTCACCAACTTCCAACTTTAGGTCTCCACATTACGCACTTTTCCTTAATCTGTGTTGTACTGAAAAGGAAACTGCACCTCCAAGAGATGAACATGACACTAAGAAAAACCACAGAACTCTGACATAACAAGTAAATGGCATTTGTGAAAAAGTACCATTTTCTGCCATCCCGTACCACACCTGTTTTAACCTTTGATTCACTTAAAACCATTGTGACCGAAGTGCAACATTTGTCACCTTACCAAAAGTCACTCTGGTAGGAATTTTACCATTCCTGTGATCCTMACGTAGCCCTTTACTGCTTACAAAAGAAAAGCCAAACATAGGAGCAGATCAGGACATGGATATAGCTGAGGAATCAGAGCCAGCAACAACAGGCAACAGGCACACCATTGACCTCTGTGGGGCTTTGCTCCTCTTGACATTTACCACCATTGTGTTCTTACAGCAGGAATTTGTCATTCACCTGAGCACTTTGTAGAACTGAGGCATTGGGAGAAAGGCAACAGAATCAGTGGTCAAGCACCAGCTGGATTTACACTTCAGCCACAGCACARAAGAGAGGTTTCAAAATAGTGATTTCCCTGGTGGGGGAGTGCAGTCACTCSTCTGTACAGCATCACAGCTGAACGTCTTGCTGGTCAGAAAATAAATGCTTTCAGGATCACTTTATCTACTGGAATCTAAACTGATAAAAATGGTCAAGTCACATTATTAGAACTGTGTGTGTTTCAGGAAATACAACTGAATATAGATTCRGGAGACTGTTTTTTGAATATTTATTTAGTAAAACTCACTATACAAACAAAAAGTTATCACAACAGTGTAATATGCAGGGTTATAGTTTCTTCTTGCTTCAAGCTGCTTCCTTGCTTCAGTAAAAACACATATATACATTTACAACCATTTCCCTTTAAAGCACTGGGATTCATATATTAAAACATACCTGGTAAAATAAGCTTAAAATAATTTCACATTGCTTGGAAAAGATTTGAGTAATTTACTCTTACCAGAGTGCCATTGTTGCACAGTATTCAAAAAAATGAACGACCACTAAAATATAGAGTAAAACATTTAAAAGTACATTTATTTCAAATGTGGGCAAAATATCAATATAAAAGAAAATAGAGTATAAGAAATAAAAATAAAGTACAAAACATTTTCATCTTCAACATCCATAATTTAATAGATAGCAAGCCCTTTTATTTTTACATCCAAATTACACTTTTGGCTGAAGTACCATAATTTATTTTAAAATGCTTAAAAATGGGCTCATCATGATACCTAAAGTGGGCTCTTTTAAAATGGTAGTATAATACAAAACATAGTAAATTATGTTTCAGCATAATAAAATCACACATCCTAAAAAAGATGCAGTTTATTTTTGCTTTCCTGCTTTGAACTGCTCATCATCCCTAGGAAAACAGCTGGAAAACAGCATCCACAGGAACTTCTATTTGCTTTGTACAATGGCTGAACAGCTAGATATAATGCTCCAAGGATTCCGAAGCAGTAA
Organism: Amblyornis subalaris; assembly: GCA_018881555.1. NCBI lineage: Eukaryota > Metazoa > Chordata > Aves > Passeriformes > Ptilonorhynchidae > Amblyornis > Amblyornis subalaris. Next base: position 6,056,082 of record JACAXG010000010.1, read on the forward strand.
GGCATTTTACTATCCATCAAGTAAATTTATATGTAAAATGATTGTTAAGAAAGAACAACTGTAAGAAATGACAACTTCTATAAAAACATGTGTAAAGACACAGAGGCCTTACTGGCCCCTCCATGCATTTATCAAACAGTGTCTATAATCTTCAGGAAAAAGTTGTTTTCCTCATCTGAAACTCCTGACAAACATTTTCCTTAGTGACAAGTTTTTTTCCCGTTGCCYAATATTCTACTATTTACTACTTTATTCTACTATTTACTAATATTTACTATTCCCTTGTGACCACCCTGCCTCCCACCTCCCCTGAAGTATTTCTCATCAAAAAGTAATTCCATGTTGAATTTAAGCGAAGTTTTTGAGTGTTAAACTACCCTCCTATAAAGTAAACATTACATATCCTAAAAAATTACAATTAGTTAGTTCTTAAGAAAAACTTTTAGTAAACCACAACCCCCTAAGAAGCAGAGTGTCTTTACTCAAGAAGGATATGACTCATAATCCAGTGTTTGAGTAAGTACTCCAGTCAGGACAAACTCAGCATTGTGGACATCTGGAAAGATCAAAAACATTGATACAGGTCACACCTGACACAGATATTCTGCYTCATTCTGCAGCTGTGTCAGGAATAAGGTCCATAATTCTGGACCTTTCTGGCCTTCAAGCAGAGATGTGCAGGGCTAYTACCCCACATCACCAGGGCCCTCCCATCAGCCATCTCACTTGACACTGCACAGACCAGACTTGCCCATGTGTGTCCTTGTTAATAAATACAGCACATCTTGGGGCTCTACACTAAAGTAAAAACAGCTAAAGTGAAAACCCCCAAATCTTTAACTTGATGAATACTGAGATCATTGTCCTGGTTTTGATTCAGATACAGTTAATTTTCTTCTTAGTAGCTGGTACAGGGCTGTGTTTTGAAATTAGGATGAGAATAATGTTGATAACACACTGATGTTTTAATTGTTGCTAAGCAGTGCTTACYCTAACTCAAGMACTTTTCAGCTCCCCATGCTCTGCCAGTGAGCAGGTGCTCAAGGAGCCAGGARGGAGCATGGCCAGGACAGCTGATCCCAACTGGCCAGAGAGACATTCCATATCACAGAACACCAGTCTATAAACTGGGAGAACATCCATGTATTCCTCTATTATTATCCGAAAGCTTCAAAAAATCTCTGTACTTGTATAATAATAATAATAATAATAACAATAATAATAATAATAATAATAATAATAATAATAATAATAATTGTAAACTAGAAAGAAAAATCAAAATAACAGCTATACTGTTGAAATCACAATGAAAGCTTGTACATACCTATGCCTCTTGCAAAATATTCTCGGCATAAATGAAGGTCATTTTCACAGGAAATCAAGATTATCTCTGGCAAACTCTAAAGGAAAGAAACTAATGGTAAGCTCAGAATAACACGGGAAAGTATTATCAGTAAATTTCAGAAAGCAACACTCAACACACTTTGTTCTGCTTGTGCTCCATGAGTTTTCGAAAAGATGGTTGTTTAGATAATACTTTTCCTCCTGCGCATTCCACAATAGCTTTCATGGTGGAAAGACTGGGACAAATTCCAGGTGTAATGTAGAAGTACTTTCCCTARAAAGAGAAAAGAAAGAACGAGACAAAACGTATTATTAACTGACTTCTGCAACACATGAAGTTTTATTGTCATGTGACRCTTCTTTTATACAACCACAGGGCAGGCTTTGTAAACTGGGGCTGGGCTTTGGGCACAGATTCATCAGTAGATGAGCTGTCCTTAATTACCACTGATGTTTACCCTGGAGGGGCAAATGCACAATTTTGATAAATTTGAACAGTTYGCAATTTATTACTTCCTGACAAAAATTACTCTACTACTTGACTGAGACAGGTGATCAGATCACAAAGTAGATTATCTCTGTTTACCAGGTAGCAGTAAAAAAACAGAAAACACCTTGCTATTTAGACTGCAAAACTGAGAGCGAAGTGTAGCATTTAGATGTAATAGAAGACATAGATTCTTACTTATTACAGGTTGAAAAAATACCTGTTTTAGGTGGTTTGCCTCAATAAACAGTCTGCAATTCACTTAGGCTGAAGAATCTCTAGCAACTCAGATCTCCAGATACCTCTCTGCACTGTAATGTAATTTTAACCAGAGGCATGAAAACATCTTGCACCATTCCAGCAAACAGCCTGGTGGAAAGTGCAGTCTCCAAGGAGAATCACACTAGAACTCCCTGAGGCTGAAGTGCAAACTCACTCTCAGGCTCCCATTTTTATGGGCAAGTGCTCTGACTATGAGGCTGGTACAAAAAAAGAGAAGAGAAAAGAAAGAAAAGAAAGTCCCTTCCGTAAGTGGCTTTTTACAAGTAATAGAGCAATGTTCTAAATTTTGTAAGGGAACAAATACTGTTAATATATTGAAGATGTTTTGTTCACATCTACAGAATCCAGTCACTCAGAGGACTTACRTACACCCCAATGATGCTTAGGCAGGAAATACGCATAAAGTCAAAAATAAAATTTACAACASATGTTTCTTGTTATATGCCAGTCTGTTCTAAAGCTTTCAGCTATAWAACCTGTGGTCCCAATGCTGAAAAAATTAAGYTGAAAAACTCCAAGTATTTAAATGCTATGTTAAACTGCATACCTTGAACAAAGGAGCTACTTGTGCTCTCTTTAGAGACTCCTCTAAACTGAAGCAGAAAAGCACCTCAGCTTCAGCATCTCTGAGCACAAAGTTCTGCTCATCTGCAAAAGAAAGACTGATGATGTAGCACACAAAATACAAACATCCACGAGGCCCAGGATGGAACCTGAGCAGAATATCTTGGTGGCAGGGCGGCTCTGAATGGCAAACACCTACTATAATTTTAACATGATTACAATACTTTTATTAAGCTTTTACAATGATGACCCCTAATTACCTGGAGAATTAAACTGTGTTTTACACTTGCATACCTAAMAACTATGACTGTCCTATCAAGTCCCTTTTTTTAACTTATTGGAGGCACCTGTAAACTTTCATTTTTTGATTCTCTGCAAACAAAGGAGCAGAATGATCAAGTAAAAGGATTAAGTTCAAATTCAAATTACTGTGACAACCTATGGGAGCCCAGAAACTGTCTTCAAGTCCTCATACAGKCTTAACAGAAAAAACTTTCCATCTGTTTCACTTCTCCTGTTATTCAGCCAATTTTCCATTAGGGGTGGAATTTTAGTCTTTATCTTTCCACAAAAGCAATGTCAAACATAYTTCTAAATCCAATTTAATTCAAGACCCCTAAGCCTAAAGATCAAARAAAAAATTACATGGAGAACAAATTGGTCTTTCCAAGGTGAATTCTGACAACCTGCAAGAGATGGTGTTAAAACTCTTCCAAATGACAGCAAACAAGACAACTTTTTAAACAATTGCCATATTTTCCATCACTGTAGCAGGTACAAAACTGGAGCCAGCCCATTAGCTACAAATCAACTAAATTTCAGTAGATAAGTAAAGTACTTCAAGTACTAKATCAAAACACTCATCCTAAATCCCCCCCACTTTCTTCATTTTCTAATAGTTTTCAAATGAATTGATTTCTCAGTTCACTGATGCTGAAGTAAGCAAATTGCCTTCTTGAGATTTATAAAAATGTTTGCTGGTTTATTAGTTAATTATCCATAGATTTAAGTCTTTATGGTGGTTAGGCAGTGATGTTATACATTTTCTACTTACAAACAAATTATATAAAAAGCACAAAACAATCATAAACTAAATAATCAGCCTTTAAGAAAGCTAAAAAGTAATGCAACCACAGGTGAAGATCTACAAAATGGCGAGGCAAGAAAGAAATACAATGCTTAACAACACTAATTATTTAATCAGACTAAAGCAAACTTTTTAGGTATGTTTTTCTTTCATTTAAGGGAAAGAAACTGTATTAAAACAAATGAAAACTCAATGAAACAAAATGTTCTGCCGAAAGAGAACTTGATTAAAAAAAATCAAACCAACCCATAATTCTTATGACAGCTTTACTTAACCAAACTAACACAAACTTCTAACTCAAGTGGAATACAAAATAGCTGCTAATATAATTATTTAAAAACTTTGCACATCATTCTTCAAGAGGTGTGAACGATGACAGACTTGCTGAAGAATTAAAATCTCTGCTTTCAAGTCTCTAGAAAACTGCTAAGAAACACTCAAGTCAGAAGTCGAAACAACAAAGTATATTTAAATATGCTTGTCAATGAACTTTAAATTTACTCTAGGAATTGATACTAATTTAACTTACCAACAAATTTCTGGCATTTGAAACACTCTTCTAACCACTCTGGAGTTACTATGTGCTTGACTACGGAAATTGCTGTCAGGAACTTGACAGTTCGGGTCACTTTACTGGCAATGAGATGGGTACATTTCTGGGCAGAGTCTGCTACTTCACCTCCAAGGATATACAGTTTCTGGAAGTTGTACAAAACACAAATCAGAACGGAATAGTTGTTAAAAAAATGGAGGAAAAACATAAATTAAATATCATAACATCACCATCAAATAAAACTCAGCTCCTAATGAAACAGTAAATATAGATTTCTGTATTACAGTAATTCCTTTACTAAAGGATTAATTTTGACAGAATTTACAGCCATTGAAAATCCAAGTATTTCCAGACACAAATATCACCTGGCAAGACTGAAAGCTACTCCCTGCTTCTGCAGTTTTTTGATTTTGGATTGTCCTTTTTTTAAGCAAGGAAATAACTGTAAGATAGAAATTAAAATTTTTTTCAGTGAAACATGATATTAAATTTACATAAGCARTAAGAATATGTCATAATTTTCTRTGTAAGGTGTAATACACACTGTCGTTACAGCAAACTTAATTTTGCTAAGGCTTTCCTTTAAAGAGAAAAGCATCTCATGAAAAACACATATTCTTTATATACACTAGCTCCACGTGCGTTTTTGATGATACCGAACAACTACTCCTCTCTCCTTGGTTTAAACCACCAAACTCTAACTCATCACMGTTGCTATCTTGTCAGTTAAACCAGTCATTATCTGAAGTAATTAGTAATACAATGAATCAGCTGGAGAGGCACATCAGATTACCACAGGTGTTAGAGATAAAGAATGCTGCCCTCATAAAAATTTCAAGAATGAAAAAATATTTGGACTGCTTTAGTAACTACGCACCCTGGATTTCTGATTTTCTAAGACAAATATTTTGTACAAATAAATAAAACCCACATCAATATCTTTAAATATTTAACATACTAGGGTGATTTTATTACATGACATCACTGGGAGTCCCCACGCAAGAAAGCCTAAGGGGTGTATTAGAAGCCCTAAGAGGTCTCTGGTAGTCCTGTGTACTCACTGCTCTGACAATGATGAACACATAGGATGGASAGGGACAGTGCTTTAAGCTCTTCTTTACCATGCTCTGATGGTTTGCATAAAGATGACACACAAAGATATTATACAATGACACTAAATCTCTCCACTATTTATTTCCCCCTGRGTATGTGCAAACACCCTGTGAACAGTACACTTGCATCTCTCTGGAAGGCAAAGGCTGCTATTTCCATGTTCACCTCAAACACTTCTACCTGTGAGTGCAGACCTTGCAAGACTTCCACCCTGATGTGGAAGGGACCCTTTGGGCATACAGGTAAAAAGATCTCAAGAAGATGAGAAGGATCCAACCCCAGTTAGGTATCCAAACTGCAAAGTTTTGATGGCATGTGCACTGCCATCTTTAGATTCAACTTCACAAGCTTTGAAGCTGAAATTAATTATTTTATATTTGTGAGCCACAGCTGTTAGAAAACAAATTCTCTATATAATTAACCTGTACCAACATGACAGAAAATGAGAAGTTGACACTGGAACTTTATGGGATACACCGAAAAACATTTTATGTGCCAAAATATTTAATATCAAGCTTCAAATGCAAGGGGARAAAAACCTCTAAGTCCAACAAGTTTAGGTGTAATAAAGAAAATATTAGATATTTTTGAGCACATGAAAGTGCATATTTCTAAGAAATGTAGTGGATTCAAACTAGGCCTCATTTACTTTTCATTATCTGAARGTTTTATATTATTTACAGTTAAGTTTTGGTACAGCTTTATTAGTGAACAGAACAAAACCTCCATAGGAGCTTATCTCACACCTGCCATAAGCTTTGTCATCAGCTTTCTTTGAAGCATTTGGCACTACAGACAGCAACTCCACTAGAAGAATTTTGGGTTTTATCCAGTACAACCATCACTATTTTTCTCACCTAAATTTGGTCACGAAATTTTCTGATTTAAAAACAAATGYGGARAGGACTTTCTTGCTTTTTAAAGTAATCATACAGAAAGTAAAAGCAAGTAGCACAGTAGTGTGAAGYAGTTAACTAAAGGAGAACAGCTACCAAATAAAACTCATTTCACATAAACGTACTCTAACCTCAGGGCCAGTAAGTAGATATATGCTAATCAAGTCTTAAGATAGCAAAAAATTCAACATCAATAAAAAAGTTGTCAGATRTTTCAATGTAGTTCACAAGAGATAAGACTGAAAGTCACCTTAATGTACTGCTGCACTTGCATAGGTTCAAATCCTGTGAAGAGCACCATTGGTGTCAGCTCAGGGGTGAGTTTTTTAGTAGGTGGTGGCAGGTCTTCAATCCTASAAAACACAGGAAATGCAGCAGAATGTGACATTTGCACCCAAAGCTGCATAACTGTAGTTTAAAAATTAGACATGCACACTTCTGCAACTTTTACCAATGGAATGACCCAGATGAATGAGAATTAGGCAGGATTTTTTCTGAAGAAAAAATCACCATGCTGAGAACATGACATACTCTCCTCTCTCTGCACTCTCCCAACCCTCTTACTACTTCGCTTTCTTAGTTGTTGTTTTATTCCTGCCAGTTGAGTAACTGGCAACATACAAAAGCCATTGACAGCTATTTCAGTGACCGAGGCACAGGATGGTGCAGGCTCATGGTCAGCTGACACTTCGAGGAACAGTCAATTAAGGACTATGGGCATTGACCGCTCGCTGTTCTTACCTTGCTCTTTTGGAAGACGGCTGAAGACTGGATTCATTTTGCTTTGGTTTCAAAGGCAACCTCACACCCTGAAATCAGACCAGTTACATGTTTAGATCTGAATTAAGCAGGGAAACCAACTTCTGTCCTGAAAGAGGAAAACTGGACACTGGTACTCTGACACTACGTTAAAGACAATTAAACACAAATGAAACTGACACGGGGCACCTACTGCTTACACAAYGAACCTGAGAGCAAAGCTGAGCATTTGCCAAAGCTTCTCCACGAACTTATGCAACCATGTCAGTGAACACCAAATAAAATACGGTGGGACTTTTTTCCTTTAAATAAAGCTGATAATTATCAATGGAAAAGTCAACGAATTAAGCCTGTCCATTTGTTAAAAACATGAAGACTGCAGTATTCTTCCTGGTGCTAAATATCTGGAATGGTAACATYCCAGCAAATACTGTTTTAAACTCAGGTTCCCTAACCACATAGACAGAAGCTGGAGAGACAGTCCCACCTCTCCAGTACCAGATCAGCCTCTAGAGCATGTGCCCAGGGGTAGAGAAATGTAGCTTTTAGGCTCTCCTTGGTCTGAGTAACTTGAAACCACAGCTCTCAGGTACAGGAGTGTGTGACATCCAACTCCCTTTTAACCTTCGAATCGACACCTGAAATTTAGTGAAGAGTGCTAGACGCACATGACCAGAAAGACAGGCAGCATTGTTCCAGCCTTGCTGTGAGAATGTTCCTTTGGGAGGAACAAGCCACAGGGGTTTGTTCCCTGCTCTCAGGAACAGGCATTTTTATGCTAGACAACTCATAGTATGAGCAGCTGGAAAGAAAAGTGCACACATTCACTTTTTGACAGACATTTCAACTACGAAAATGCAAGAGGTAGATGGCATTAACAGCATCTGACTAGACAGCTGTCCTCAGAAGAGGACCCCAAATCCCAAGACAAATAGAAATGCCTACTGTGAAGGCAGCGATGTACCCTGTCTTCTCTGACATTTCCACATGCCCAGAATTTTCTATTATCAAACCATATTCCTGTGTGGGCACCCTGAGGGCAGCTGGACCAGACTGTCTACATAAAGTCCCTTTCAATCTAAGTTACAAGATTCCCACTCCCCACGGGCAAGAAGGGTCCCCATATAAATAAAAAATGGGGGGTACTAAATTAGGCATCTGACCCCCTAAGGTCTCCATTGGCTACACAAGACAAAACATGGACCCCAACCTGGTCTGACTGACCCACACAAAAGCATATGTCCCAGTTTTAAGATGAGCTCAGCCGCAGTGTGGATGCAAAGGGTGGTGGTAACAAACCCAAAACTGAGTTAGTTAAAAGCTATTTTAACTACCAGTACTGCATCTTGAATCTTTTCAAGAACTTTTTGATTTTGCAACAGCAGAATGCATCCTTTGTCGGGAAAATACGAAGACCACAAGTTTTTAAAAGTATTTAGTTTTGTAAATATTAGTCTTCTATGGGCCCACAAAACAATTCMACAGTGTCAGGAATACAGTAGTGGGTATTTCTAAAGCTGAAAGATATTAAAGCGACAAACTGTGCCCCGAATCTCCATTTAAAGCATTAGTACAAATTAAGTTTTTAGAGTTACTAAGCACCTCTTTTCTGAAGAGTTTACAAAGTGACCGAGATGCAAGTGAACACAAGAGGTGTGGCAAAATGTTTTTGCGCAATATAAAATGTTATCTGACAGTCACCTGTTGTACAAATGAACTGGAACTTCACCTGCCTAAACTGGGATTTACCTACATCAAGACACACTGTGAAAAATTATCAAGTACAAATCTGAAATGGGAAGAAAATTTGCAATACAAAAACTGGAGCAGTTTTCTACTTATTCAGAATAAGCTGCCATTTCCACCTCAGCTTACACCCGTCTCATGTTTTGCATGTTTCACAGAATACCCTACATGACAAAAATTAACTGTCTTGTGTGTTTTTCAAGGTACAACTCTTCAGTGTTCACTTCCGCTGCTATTTCAGGGTTATCAACTACACTTTTTAATGCATGGTGTATTTTTAAATTCTAAAATACAAGGTATATATGCCCATGGGTTTAGTTCTTAGTGTAATCAAAGAGCCAATATAAAGTAGTTCCACACTTAACTTACATTATGTATCCTACTTAAAATTCAGTCAATATTCTAACAAAATTCTTACTGATTTTGGGTGTTCTGTCTTACAAACCTTTATGTGGTCAGTGTTAGGTACTGACTCAAAAACTACTAAGCCCTTTCTAAAGGTCTGATGTAGACACCGAAGAGTGAAACACCTAGCCCAAGATGTCTCAACAGCAACTACCTTCTGTATATCACACTACGAATCCTTAATTCTGCAAAAGATTATTTCTCAGATATCTCAAAATAGAACAGAACATTGGCAGAAAGTACAACCAGGAGCTTCAGTACAGGCAAGGAGTGACCTTACCAAAATAGCTGCATACGTAGACTAATTCAACATACCATTAGAAGTTCTGGTGACACCTTTAATGGGACTCTCCAAGCATCTAGGGAACAGAGAACAGAACAAAAATGACACCACTGCCAAGTTATTTGTAACAGAGGAAAGACGCTTCTGTGGATTAAACAGGGACATAAAAATGGATTTTGTGCCTGAGACTCTTACCCAGCAGGTTTAGCACGAGGTGCTGGCTGGGAGAAAGCGGGTCCTGGAGGTTGAACACGGTGTAGCGGCTGTGCTGGATCTGCCGCAGCGCCTCGAAGTTCCCCAGCAGGATGTCACAGAGCCACTGCGCGTTCACACACGGGATCCGCCACTCCTTGGCTTTCTCATACTTCAGCCCGCTGGCCCTTGTTGAAAAGAAACAAATTGTATTGCAAGGAAATAGGTAAAATAGCAATTTTTAATAATAAATACCAGTATTTCTTTATTGGTCTGTTATCTGTGTCAGCTGTGACAGAGGAGATACTCTGAAAAATGCTTTTGTTCTATGTTTCAGAACAAGACAATTGGGGAGAATTTCTGCCGCAAGTGGAATCGTTAGACCTAGATTTAAATTTTCCTTCCTTCAACGTTTCAGAACAATTATCAAAAAAAGATATTTCACTTACGGATCATCTAAGAGTCAGCATCACTTCTAAAATATTATAAAATAGCAAAATTAGAAATTTCTTTCACCTGTCTTCAGAAGGCCAAATTTATCATGTAACATGTGCTGTGGTTTAGTTCAAGAAACATCACTCAYCACTTGAGTTTATTGCTATCAAACTGCAGAATTGATTCAAACTAACACTGATCATGAGCCATACAAAGCACCTCGCATTCAGAGAGGCACCACCCGGGAACTGGCTGCTGAGAAGGTGAGCGCTGCAGAGCAAAGCACTTACTCTTTACAGATGAGAACTGTATTGCTGCGACACAGGTAGCCCGTGTACTTGGCACCTGCTAGGTAGGCCATGAGCTTGAGGTCATCTCTGTCACTATCAACAAATCCTGTCACAGAGATTATCTGCAGACAGAAGGAGATGGTTATAAATAACTGAACATYGATGGTACTTACAAAACACTCCTGTGAAAAATATTTTTCCATTACTAACTTTTTTACATTACAATGAAATGCACAGTATGGTGTATAACCAGTTAATTAAACCATGGCTTGTAGGATATAAACAGTACAATTTAAAAGTGATTTGTTTATACATAAAAATTTCAGGTTTCTTGCAGTAGCTCTGACTCAGGAAGAATAATTTTCATTCTTCTGGTCAGCTTTTTCTTGTTTCGCATTTACAGAGACCACAGTTTTATTATGAATGAGCTCAGAGCTAATTTGCTTCTCACAAGTCTCAGCTCTTCCTTCTGCTGCTGTTTATACTCAGGGAGACAAGAGATATGCCTACACTTACTTGCTCTACTCTAAAAATCTGAAAACTGCACTCTACTCTGCCATGAAGCCAAATACACTGTGCCAGTTGATCATCACATCTTCCATTATTAACTTTTATCTTGACATGTTTCATTTTTGCCATTCTCTCCTTTTCTTCAGGAAAAGGCAAACAGTAATTTAGAACTATGTTTACTACATTACTATTACATTTACTGCTAACCTCTGAGTTCACATGCATGTTACTATATTCTGATTTTCCCAAATCTGTATTTCTTTTATGTCTTTCAGAATAGGCCGTCATCCCATACATCTGCATCCAGCACAAAGCAATCCAATGCCAAGACATACTTTGGCATCTTGTTTCAAGATGCCTTCGAATGAACTGTCAACCTCACAAAATCCCACTTCCACACTGCTCCTCATTGCGCAGGCACTGGAACTGTGACCTCCTATCCTCTGATTAGCAGCACAGGCTTCCTTCTTTGATATTTGCTAAGCATTGACTCAAAAAAAGAAAAACCCTCAAAAATCCTCTCAAAATACTGGGTTATGGTAAAGGAAGCACATGCTGTTACACGTGCTGCTACTCTGCTAGTACAAACCATGCAGCTTTGATTGCTGCTATCTTGCTATGTGTAAGCCACACAATCTTTGCCCCTCAGTGACAAAGAGAGTAACTCACAAAGGCAGGTGTTACTCCTCACCACTCTGAGCTCAGGAGGACTTGCAAAGCGCTCACATACATTGGCAGCAGCACCACATCAACACAGCACCTTAAGAGAAGCTTTTCTCCCGAGACAAAAGAAATGTGTCTGTTGCTATGAATGAAAGCTCTGTTTTAATACTGGTCATGTAATGAAGCAAGCAATGAAAGCACTCTTTAGAAGCAAGCTTTCCCTTCTTACATGTTGAGAGCATGGCTTTCCTCCTGGTGGAAATGCCACTGGAAAATGAAGGGCTCGATGAGGTGGGACCATTTTCTTCTTCTTCAAGATTGCATTCAGCCAATGTGCTGTAATACATCTCTTCCTTTCTCTTAAAGCCTAGGAAAACATGCATAAACAGCTTTTAAACCCCCAAACAGATTTTTACTTGATTTTATACTTTTTCTACATATCAAAGCTTTGCTTTTAATTGTTTTGTCTACTTTTTAAGGCTCCTCCTTCTCATAGCATCTTCCTCAGTGCTCTCTTGAACAAGTTACTACATGCACTACAAAAGTTTGTACACCAAAAAATACAAATCATAAAAAAATACATAATGAACAACTTTGTATTTGCAATCTCAGCATGAAGAACACAGTGCAAAGCCCTGTCTTTCCAGTGATAAAAAGAAAGCGTGCACCAGTACAGGTTACCAGTCTGCTTACCTGAGCATACATGTTACTGACTTGGCTTTCACAGAGAAGGTGAGTACATCTGCTTGTGAGAGTAGGGTCCACTGTCCCACCATGTGCTTGGATGATCTGGTAAGAGAGCAAACCCAGAACTTCTAGTACATAACAATTTTTAAATTACTTTAAGAAACAAAAAGTCTGAAATGAAAGTCTACCCTTTAGGACACTGCCACCATTAGCACCACTTCACTGAAGAGTTACCCCCCAAAACCAGGTCTGTTATCTAGCTTAAGAACATTTTTGAAAACAAAAACCAAAATTAAATATGCAGCTTTCCACTGAACAAAAAGTCTATTTTTTTAGAATAAATGGAAAAAAAAAACCAAAACAAAGATACATAAACAAAAATAACCCTTCTCATGTTTTTTTCTTGCAGTATAACTATTAAACAATTTTTCATGAACTATTCAATTCTATCTCAGCAATAAACACAAGTGCTGTTAAAAATGTCAACAGCTTACTTGATTATGTAAAATTGTAGGGAAAATTCAACTATAAAATCCATCAGAAGTTTCTGAAGAACATCAAAGTCCTCTTACTTAGGAAAGGATACAATCAGATTTTTCTGAAAAATAGAAGTTGGCAAAAAAATAGAAACACTCTATTCTTCCATCTTATTCACTCAGGTGGATACCTCACAGGCTACTAAATGCCAAAATTATATGCAAAAAAGAATCTTTTTATACAATCAAGTTACAGATAGATAGTGACGCTATATTACATTTGCCATACTACAGCTGCCTGATTAAAAGCATAAATAACTGGGAAATATTAAAGGCTGTAACTTACTTAGCTCATGTTCTGACTGAAGACTTAATTCAACCAGGCTGCACACCTAAAGCATTTTTATTACTTTTTCTGGTCAGCAGCAGTTGAATAATGTTTTTTAGGTTGTAACAGAAGAATTACACAAAAGGATGCCTAAAGAAAAGTGAACAGTGCTGAAATACTTCCAGTGGTTTCTTTTAGAATTAAGGTACTATGACATTACATTATAGTTTTTTAGAAATACAGCAGAATCTTACCCGTTTCCAGGTCGCTAACAGCTGCTTGTCAGACATCTGCTCTGGGTAATCAGCAATTGCAAAGACACAGCCCAGTAGGAAATACTCTTCTGGAACTGGAAGTTCGGCACATAAAGAACAAACAATTAGATACTTACAAGTCTGAAGAATTCATCTCAGAACACATTTGTTACACTAAGCTCCTCCTATTACCAGGTTATAGACCTCGTAAATGTACTTCCTTGGAAAAAGTAGGATCCAAAATTTCAAAGCTGAAAGCCTTAAAGGCACTGTTCAGCCCAGGGCTTCATTATGTTTTGAGTGGGGTTTTTCCTGGATGAAGAGGGGCTTAAAGGGCAGAAGGAAAGGTCACCAAAAGTAAAACATAAGACAACAACTTCTTTTACAAAGATCAGCTATGAATAGCCAAAACCATCAAAAAGCTTCCAGTTCTACTAGCATGGACAGAATTCAAAGCAAGGTGTGATGACTTTCTGATACTGAATCTTCATTAATTTACTAGTATTTCCAAAGTTTTAGCTGTCCTTCCAGTTGTTATACTGTTTGAAAGCTTCCCCCTTATCCCCTTCCAAAGGAAAAAAAAATTAAAACAACTATGGTATGCACAGATTAACACTGTGTTGACAGTATAGTTTGTGTGCTTGTGGTATCAAGTATATACTTATGAAAAGAGAACGTTCTCGGCACTCTAATGCTTTTCAGATCGCTGGATCATCATTCGATGTTATTTAAGTATTTGCCCAAAAATCAGTAAAGCGGTTCTGAGCTATGAATGCCATTTCTCACAATCCCATCCTGTAAACACACATTGCTTTTTGATATTCTAACACACATCATGTCATTAGCTACGTTTTTCCAGGATCAAAAGGCAATAATTACTAACTCTCCACTGCTGGATCATGCCCAAAGAGCGGCTGCTGCTGCAGTTGCTGCTGTTGCTGCTGGTGGTGTTGTGGCTGCTGGGCTGCAACTGGATGCTGTAGTGCTTGAGGAGTCTGAGTTAAGTGCTGCGCTGCCTGGTTCTGCATTTGCTGTTGCTGATGCTGTTGGTGCAGTCGCTGTAAGTGCTGCTGCTGCAGTTGCTGCTGCTGATGTTGCAGCTGTTGTTGTTGCAGCTGTTGCTGTTGCAGGTTCTGCTGCTGCAGCTGTTGCAGCTGTTGCTGTTGCTGCTGCAGCTGTTGCAGCTGCTGTTGCAGCACATGCTGCTGCTGGAACTGGAGCGGCTGCGGAGGGCGGTGCAGCTGCTGCTGCGCGTGGAGCGGCTGCTGCGGGAACTGGAGCTGCTGCTGGGAGAACTGGTGCTGCTGATGGACTTGCTGCTGCTGCTGCTGGGGAAACTGGTGAGGCTGCTGCTGTTGGAAAGGCTGCTGGGAGATCGGGGGTTGCTGCTGCTGCTGCTGGAGCTGCATAAGTTGCTGAGGTTGAAGGTGTAAAAGAGGATGGTGCTGTTGCTGCTGTGCTTGATGTGACTGCTGCAATAAATGTGTCTCTGGTGTTAGTTTCACTTGACTAAACAGCACCACATTTGGATGTCCCTGTTGGCTATGATTTACTTGTTGCTCTAAACTTTTTGTAGGTGCTGAAAGTGATTGTAATATCTAGAAAACAAAGATTATTTTTGTGACCTTTTAGTTGGCATTCGGTTTTAAAAATATTTAAAGAACTACTGGGAAAATAAAATTCCTTTAAGAAAAGAACCCTATGCCTAAATACCTTGTGAGCTAAACAAAAATCTTTAACTGCTAATAGCAAAATGAAAAGACAGCACTTACACAAAGAGAAGTGTGGAGCTGCAAGTGGCTCCTAATAAATGCACATTTTAGCAAAATTTAAGATTAAAGCCGATCCCTGTATTATTAGTAATTTCTCCAACAGCATTATGACTATTAACACTATATTAATAATTACATCAATCAACTGCAATAATTATTTTAAAATCCCATTGGCCCATTAAATCCTGAGCTTAGTTTCATAGTCTTACTTTCACGTAAAAATTGTTAATGATGCCTCCATTAATTAGTGCTGTTTGAAACATGGGAATCGTGTTTTCTTTTTAACCAATTCAGGAATATATAGCTTGTTCTTTAATCTGAATTCCAAGAAACAAAGAAAAACATTGATCTGCTGAGCACTAAGGGTTTCTTACGGGAAAAAAAAGGAAACCATCAAACCTCCCTACTTAAGAATACTAGATTTTAGGTTTATATAGTGCTGAAGTAATCTGGAATTTAATTTAATTTTTAGATGTATAACTCACTATTAAGAGAAAAATCATTTTACACTATGCAGACAAAAGTTAGCAAGTGAATTTTTAAGCATCAGAAAAGGGAAAATTAGGCTAATAGATTAAGATGAGGTCTACATTATTTATTAAAATATTTTAGTATAAACTACCTATTAGAAATGAGGAGCAATAGGAAATTCTAGACTTGCCATTCATGAAGTCTTTTAAACATAAAATCAGCTTYGATGAAACCTACGAAGATTGTTTCCTTCACCCTCACTATTTCAACACACACAGTATCACCTTCAGTGACGTGCGTGAGAGAGGAATCAAAGCCCATCACTAAAACACAAAGCCAATTAACTGTATCCTCTCAACCAAGCATCCATCAACTCTCCATCAGAGGTGGCTCAAGTGTTTTTACAACGCACATCAAAACATCTCAGGTGTCATCTAAATAATTCTGAAGTGGTTGGTGTAGCACATGCGTGCAACCATGATTATCAATGCATCACTCATCACTCATGTCTCAACACTGCCACAGCATAAACACTCAATAACTAAACATACACAAAAAATGTTTCCATGGCTTGGTATAAGGAGCTACTCTCCATAAGAAGTCCCAAAAGACAAAATTACAGAACCTTCAGGACACGTATTTAAAAACGAAGGGATAAAACTTTAAAAGTATCCTAGAGTTATATTCAGAAAGTAACTTTGTATCTGCAAACACCTTATTATGACAGATCTTGCCATTTTGCAGAACTCATGTTCAAATGAAACACTGACTTTCCAAGAATGTGCACCAAGACTTGCACTCATGCAGGACATAAAGTAAAAGAGAAGTTACAAGAGGAAAAGGTAGAACTGGTATTCCTCCCTCTAGGAAGCAGATTCACAATTATAAGATGCAAAGCCCTTCTCCACGTGCTGGAGCTGGCACAGCAGCCTGATACGGTAACTCGGTGCAGCCCTTGCACACCACAGTGCAGCCCCTACTCCAGCAGACTCTGGGTGAACAGAGACGAGCCAAAGCACACTACCACCAACGGCCCTGTAGCTCTGTCACCATTACCGACAGAGAAATACTTCCACAGGGACACCTCTAAAGTGTATTTGACAGCAGAGTGACTGGGCTGGAGATGTGGTGCTCAGCATCAGCCACTTACCTGTGCTGGCCAACCGAGCAGGAGGTTGGTGGTTCTGCTCAGTCTTACCCAGAAGTCTCAGCCCTTAAACAATTCAAGGCACTGAGAAGAGGAATCTAAAGATCAGGTTTAAAATAAAGCCTGTATTTCCATTTCATATTCAGAAGTCATACAGACAGCACAGAACCAACATTTCTGAGTGACTCCACGTTCTGCGTTTAAGTACTGGCTGGAAGCCTCTGTACTGCTCAGGCACCCTTCAAAGTTTTACCATCAGATGAACATCCAAAGAAAGGCATCAGTGCAATTATCTAAATAAAAGACATTTACCAGCACCTACTTTTCTCATGCTCCTTTCCCACAAACATCTAAGAATTTCAATGCTGCAAGTGCAGCGTGCTCACTTGCTTTTTATTTTCTTGTAGAAATACATTCAATACAAGAGCTGCAATTATTTCAACTACACAAGTGGCATAAGAAAGTGTAAATTAGGACTTCTCGATCATAATCCTGGGTGTACTATGTAACAACTTGATGATGCCCAGCAGAACAATGCAGTATAGAACTGAACCTACCGTGGGAACAATCAATTTCACAGTTTTATGTGTTTATAGCGCAAGTAATTCCTTGCACTGACTGAGAAGCTTGAAGGGTAGGAAACCAGGTTTCCTGAACTAGCAAAGTAATTCWAAACTAATGCTTTTTTTTCCCTCTCTTACCAAGAAGTCCGTACTGAAAATCTAAGCCATGCTGTCGTTAAACACAGCTTTACTATTCCAAACATTTTTTCCAAATGCATTCTTACTCCTGTGAACCTGCTAGAAATTAAGTTACTTATTATGGGGAAGTTATGAATTTGGCCACAATTCTAAGTAATAAGGGGAAGTTTTAACTTCGGACATTTTAACAACAATAAAAGAAAACTGAAGATCTTGGATACGATAGTTCCTAAGTCCAATAGCTTATAAATTAAAAATCCAACACTTACATGTGCTACATTTGATGGTCTATTAATCTGCTGAATATCAGCACTATTAGTAATATTCCTTAACGTCCGCACGGCTGGACTCCACGTAGCCATCATTTCCTGGCGGTCAGAACTTTGGGCACCTTGTACTGAAGCCATGAGGTTGCCTCTCATATCAGGAGGCAAAATGTTACCTGGCACTGGTGGGACATTGGCACACAAATTAATTAACCCGGAGTCTTTCCCTTGAGGCAACCTACGCTTTGCTGCAGATGCCTGTGGGACTTCAGCTGGTGTCCAATTCAAATTCCTTTCTTGCTTTTCTGGAGAGGAATCTGAAGAATCATCGAACATCAGTTCCCCTTTTGCCTTCTCAGCAGTAGTAGATTTTGGTGAGAAAACTTGATCACCCAAAGGTGATCCTTCTCGAGAAGATGCTGGGCTCGACAACTTTTCATCAGTACTAGCTTCATTTTGTGAATCTTGTTCTTCATTTTCTGCTTCYTCCTCCTCTTCCTCCTCCTCCTCTTCTTCCTCCTCGTATATAATTAAACGAGGATGATAAGGAGTCTCTTCTTTTTTACTCTTGTCAGCTATAGAATCCAGTACCCAGTCTGGGGTCACAATTTTAATGCTGTCCCGTTTATAAGCACATTCATATTTTTCCTGGGGGGGRRAAAAAAAAGATTTAAAGACAAAAATATCCCAAATAATTTCTTTGAGATCAGGGCTAGAGCATGGAGGGAGATCACAAGAGGCTGTCCAATACCACAGAGGATCTCCCCCAGATCCTACGGGAAACACTTTATACTACTGTGAAGAACCACAAGCTCCAAGACATTACATAAAAACGCCCCAAATTCTCCACTTTTACAGAATAAAGGACTCAGAAGGCACAGCTGCAGAAGATGATGCCTTCACTTGCAAAATTCTGCCCTAACCCAATCAGCGAACAATTCCAAACTCCAGCAGCAAGGAACATCACAGTCAATACTAAAATGCAGGTGATTTTAAGTGGACATCAAGGCAAGTCTAAATTCAGTTTATATTTATGATTGGTACGCTACATATAAAAAAAAAAGCAAAAAAACCCACCCCCACTAAGAAAAAGCATTTGGGGAAAAAGTCAGAATTTCATAATAAAGTAGAGACAAATATTTACAAGTTGACCACTGAAAAAAAGCATTTCAGTAGGAATACAGTTTAAATCTTAAGGCTTCACTGTTTCCTTTCCTAATAAATAGAACAGACAYAGGATCAGTGTTCTGTTTATTCAAATATCCTCTTTGATGGAAACATCTCATGTATATCAAAACAGTATGGGAAAAAAGAAAATTTTCTTTAGTAAATTTTGAAACTTATTTCAGGATCTAATATTTAAAAGTGATTGAGCTTGTTTCTTCTCTTATGTCAAACAACATAATCTAACAACAACATAAATTAACAATAAGCTCATTCAGAGGAAATTAATTTAATTTAATGATTCTCTAGAGTTATTTCCTACAATGAAGCCGTCACTCGTACATAATAAAGAGATTGGAGATGAAATCAAATTTATTTGCCCACACAAGTTTTTATTCTTTCTTTCTGGTAAGAATTATTAACAATCTTGTTTTATCATCTTGTGTCTAGTCAGAGCAATCATGTAAGTTTTCCTAGTGACAAAACTGTTCTTGTTACAAACTGCTGCAGGTTCCCTCGTAGTAGTACATCAGAGCAGCAGGGCTGGAAGCATTTTAAGTCATCATCCCATAAAATTGTACCCATTCAATGAATATGTGCATTAAAATATTTGTACCCTACAGATACGAAACACTAATACCTATCTAAGTTTCTTGACTGGCAAGCTAAAGACAACATCCCTTGTTCTAAAAAGCTTATGATTTAAGCAAGCTTTTAAGTATGATTCTTAAATGTATTWCATTGGCTCCTACAAACACACTTTTAGGTAATAAAGCTTTATCCAAGCATTACATTTTGTTGTGACGAAAGGGAGAATTAGAGTGGTGTTCAATACACCCTTCCAAATAGTAAAAAGAAGAAAGATCAAGCACTTAAAAAAAAAAMCAAACAACCCAAACCAACACACACACACATCCACCAAAGACAACCCAGCCCTACAATGGTTCTTGTATTTTAAAGAAGAAAAGCATTAATTTCCCATATCCACACTCTTTTCTCAGTGCCAGCCCATGTTTTAGCCTTCAATTTTTCAATTTCATCCTTCATTTTTCTTCACTGATTCTCTATCTACAGATTTACAAATCACAATTACTAATGACTGTGACATATCAAAATTAGGCTAAGACAAACAGGATAAAGAATAAAATTCTTTACTCAAACAGGAATTCAAATACCGGTGTGAAATTGGACATCTTTTGAATTAATCAGGCTTAAAGCCATGCAGAAAATAAGTACAAACTGAAAAGCTGCAATGCATAATTGTGCTGAATTCAGCAGTTAATGAAGAGTCTTAAGAACTGTAACTTCAGGGAGATGGGAAAATTTTGATTATTCGAAAGCAAATGAGAGCTACAACAAGAAGAATTGTACATGTAATAGACTCTTACCCCCTTTGGCTCAGGCACAATCAAATGAGTACACTTCTTATTGAGGCTCAGCTGGCAATTCCCTCCATAAAAAGTAATCAAAGCCCACAGCGTACTTCGGTCTTCAGATGAAACCTAAAAGGAAGGCAGAAAAGCCTTTTAGTTCTGTGCACCCAGCTGTCTTCAGCTGGAAGAATTTTAGTGTAATCCCCAACACAGCGTTTACAAGTCTGGCTAATGTATTACCTATCACTTTTAAATACCAAATTGGCATGAAAGTTAGAGACAAAAAAGGGTGACAAAGACACACAACAAGAAAAACCACTAAAGAGTAATTTTTAACCTGCACAGAGAAAGAGAAAACAAACAGAAAAAAAAGTCATAGTACAACAGAAACACAAGTATCTCTCCTCAAAAAAGCTAAGCATCACACATACAGTGTACATTGGAGTAGACTGAAATATGGTTCATGTCTTACCTGAGAAAGACAAGCAGTGACTCCAAAAAAGATCTGACACGATTCTGGAGAAAAGCCATTTACACTGGAAAGCAGGTGTCAAGGATGCAAAATAATTAAATGAGTTTCCTGAGGGACATTAGAAGGAAATTAAACAGTCTACATAGCATTTCTCAGATATTATCAAGTATTGACCATTCAAAAACTTTCATCTTTAAAAGCACATTGTCTGTTTCCAATTAAAGTTGTATGCATCAAGAAAAAAAGTTATCTACAAACTGAATCAGGACACCTGTAATATTATCATCAATTTTGGTAACATTCAATACTTGCCTCTTTCCAAAACACCTCCCTCAGCCCACCTCAGAATACTTAGCTTATGAGTCAAGTCATTATCAGTAACTTCCTTTTGTTATCAAGTGCTTATTGGCCATTTTAAAAATACAGGAGAACTTGAAGAAGACAATAGAGAAGTATTACGTTAGACAGTATTTCCATCAAATTTAATTGTATCAGTGGCCASCAGGACCAGGGCAGTGATCATCCTCCTGTACTGGGCACTGGTGAGGCTGCAGCTTGAATCCTGTGTCCAGTTCTGGGACCCTCAATTCAGGAACGAAATTGAGGTGCTGGAATGTGTCCAGAGAAGGGCAACAGAGCTGGGGAAGTGCCTTGAGCACAAGTCCATGAGGAGCAGTTGAGGGAACTGGGGGTGTTTAGCCTGGAGAAAAGGAAGCTCAGGGAAGACCTTATCACTCTCTCACTGCCTTATCACTCAGGCAGGGGTCGGTCTCTTCTCCCAGGTAACAAGTCATAGGACAAGGAAATTATCTCAAGTTGCACCAGGGGAGGTTTAGATTGGGTGTAAGTAAAAATTTCTTCACTAAAAGGGCTGTCAAGCATTGAAACAGGCTGCCCAGGGCAGTGGTGGAGTCCATCTCYGGAGATATTAAAAACATATATATTTAAAAAACATATAGATGTGGTTCTGAGGGACGTGGTTTAGTGG
The DNA here is from genome assembly GCA_018881555.1 of Amblyornis subalaris. NCBI lineage: Eukaryota > Metazoa > Chordata > Aves > Passeriformes > Ptilonorhynchidae > Amblyornis > Amblyornis subalaris. Next base: position 6,077,790 of record JACAXG010000010.1, read on the forward strand.
TGAACTTGGCAGTGCTGGGTTAACAGCTGGACTTGATCTCAGAGGTCTTTTCCAACCTAAACAATTGTATGCAATGATTGTTCTTCCTGTTCAGAGTGGCTGAGACAGAACAAGGGTTAGACTGCACCATGGTAATGGGTTCAACTCAAGCAACACAATACTGAGGCACTGTAAGTTGACTGGGGAGACTACAAAATCTGCACTCTGGGAGGGGCCTGGTGAAACAGGTGAGAACAGTCTGACAGAACTGACCTGGGAAAGACAGACAGACCACCTGACTTCTGCAACTTCCCTCCCTTTTCGAGACTTTTGTATGATCCTGTGTTTAAGATCCATGCACATTTGTTAGAAAAAAAGGCCTACAGAAACAGGTCTACATTATGTCACAAGTAGACATCGAGACTTTGTAAATGAAGTTTTTCCCCCTGCTGTTGACAGATGCACCAGCAACACTCAACTTTTGAGACCCAGAAGAGACAGCACACAGCAAGCTGATGACAAAGCCCAGAGCACTTTACAACTTGAGAGTAGACTACTGTCATTACCCAGAATACTCCAAGAAGTTCAAGCCTGATGAATATCCTAAATTTCACTGTGTTGCTCTCCATTTCATCCAAGGCAGAAATCCAGTACTGGATCTTTTGTAAGTGTACATTCATAAGTCTACTCTCTGCCTGGGTATCTACTGCTAGCACATGAAGCAGAAACAGTCACTACTTAACTTTTAAGAGGTCCAAAAGTTTACCTGGAGCTTGCACTCTCTAAAGAACAGGAGTGAAAGAGACCCTCTTAAAACACTTACAAGCAGCACAATAATAAAACAAAAAAGAAGGAATACAGCAAAACTCACCTTTTTCCTGCCATCAACAAAAGTTCACAAGTGCTCTGACCCTCTCTTATCTGTACAAGACCATAGAAAAATAAACCTTCCCCATTCTTGTTCTGGCTGCGAATGAAATTGCCAGCCCTCTTTATGGCATTACAGCCAAGGYTTTCACACATGAAACTCATTTTCCTTCTTCTCCAAGTCTACTTCCAGCTTCATTTTTCTGCTACTTCCTTTCCACTGCAGGTTAGTCAGACTTTGCAAACGTCAGTGAGCAGGCACAACTCTGCCTTATGTTCCCCCTGGTGAAAACAACTTCCACTAAGAAACAGACAAAATTACTATACTTTTATACTGTATTAAATCTTTCTATATTAAACCTCACCTTTAACAACTGACAGGCAAATGCCCATCAAATAAGCACCGGAATTGGTAAGGCCACATAAAACCCTTAAGGCTCTTATTAGATCCATATGTCTAACTGACACAGGATGTTTCCGGGTTCTTCAGAAATTCAAYGACCACTTTGAGCATTACATCTTCTAATTAAAACATAAACAAAAGACAAAAATGCAGAATCTCAAATTTCTGCCTAAACTGGGTCCAAAAGCAATCAACTGGAAAAACTAAGCTATTCCTCTTAACTACTGTATTTTTTTCATTATGGTGGTACCTAAATCCCTAATGAAAGGCCAGATGTCACTGCACTAGAATCATAAAAAGACTGAAACAGGACAAAAAAAATTTAAGACTTAACAACCTGTTTTAGTGAGCACAATAACGCTCAGAACAAAACTTAAACCCACCATGTTCTAACGGCATGAACTGCTAGAAAGTCRAAGGTCCAAGGACACATTTATTGCTGACAGGTGTACAAACTTCCTTTTTCCATGCAACTCAAGAACAAGACACTACTGAGATCTGGTCTTTTCATTTGGCCATTCCTACATACCCACAACAAAGACTTCCTGAGCAACAGCCATTGAGGGCTACATTCCCACATTTATTGCTACAATTTAGTTATGGACAGCATCACTCTGTTGTTTTATTTGTTTATTTCTCTTCTGGGTATCTGATAACATCAGCTCTTAGAGTACCCTTTTAAAAAACCCTGGTTGCAGATGGAAGACAAATTTTCCAATAGYGCAACTTCTTCACATGAAAGACCACCACCAGTAACGAAATGTTAGGTTACTCATGCCTGAAAATGTAGCTAATTCAAAGGGGTTTTTTTGTCAACACTCCTCATGGACAGGGAGAAGGTTTACAGATGTGTGACATAAGCAACTGCACAATCCCATCCTGATGATGARAGGACAATAAACACATTTCTTGTGTTTATGTCCAGACACAAATGACAAAGACTGCTAGCCTAGACCGCACCACATAGACACAGTGACACAGAAAGGCATGCAAAATACTGGATATAAAACAGGAATTCTGAATCCCTGAAGCACATTAAGACCTGAATTCCTAATATGAACACCTGGATTCTCGCACCCACCACCTCTTGTTTTCCATTTGATAACAGCTATCCTCCAAGTGCCTATAAAGCACAAAACAGGCAAAGGGACAGGACAACTGAAGACCAAGAAGCTCCAAGCACGCTGCAATCTTGGCAGGCAAAACACATCCTATCATTTTAAAAGTTTAAGCTGTACCTATTTGAAACAGTCTTGAATCTCTCAATGGTATCCATTTTAACACGTTTTCCATAGAATTAATCCAATTTTGAACTTAAAAGGATACGGCAGAAGAGCTCCACAGCGAACAGACAGGATCACCCAGGAAGGCTAAAAAAACAAAAACCATGAGAAATTAAAACCCTTGGTCTACACATACAAAATATGAATTTCCTTCCMAGTTCATACTATAGCTAGTTTCAATATGTATTTTCCAGCTTTGGAAGTCTAAGTGTTTCACAGACATTGCCCTTAGTCTACAAAAAAGATTGTTCTCATTTATTTGCAAGAGTTCACATAAAAATAGCTCAAAGGTGGTGCAGCAAGCCCCGTCTCTTGTGTTATTTACAATACTTATTCATTCTCTCCCTTTTAGCAGTTGTCCTTGCTCCTAAGAAAAAATAATTAAGAAAATCCCACCCTACACTTACCACCAAGAAGTCAGGAACCATAACCTTACAAAGAAAGAATTTTCTAAAGACAGAACAAAGACATCACTGCTGGCTGCTCAGGATTCTGGGACAGAAGGGCTCAAAGGCACACAGGGAGGTGGCAGTAAATGGAGGAGATATAGGACACTGCTCGCGGTGCAGCAGATAAGGAAGAACGGGCAAAGAGTGACAAAACATCGAGTATGAAACTACTTTTCCTCAAAAGAAAAGTAAAAAAAATATATTGTGGCAACTATGTTTATGGTGTTCCAGTTCTTGTTATTCTCTTTCCCTTTTAAGGCATAATACAAAAAATAGCTAAAAACATTTAACTTTTAACTCCCCAATCCTCAGGGGGAAAAAAAGGTTATTTTCCTCCCTTAAGTTTTTATCTTCCTTATTTCCTATAACCAGCTACTTTTGACTTCCACTCCCTTCATACTTAGTCTAATCTTCTTGATTGCAGATCATGCTGTGATGTTTTCAGGTCAAACTAAGTGACATTAGTGAAAGACTTGCTCTCATTTGGCAAATGAGTTGGCAGTTACGAAGAAAATTAAATTATTTAAGTGAATGGCATCAGAAAGCAGGAAGTGCTCTCTACAATGTTGATGTCCTTCCTTCTCATGACAACAGCAGCAATTTCCTTGTTAATAAGGTTAAAATTACACCAAAAAACACTTCAGAAAAAGGAACTAAAAATTAACCAGCACACCCACTATAACCATAAGGTTCACTAGCAAGCACTTTTCATTTTTTTAGAATTAATTCATAGTGCTACACTGTCAGGTGAACTTTCATGCCATAACCTATCAAAATTCCCTACTGGCACCTTTAATCCTATGGAAAACATAACCCAAAATCATGTACCCAAAGGTATTACCAGTGAAATTCTAGTGTTATATCTTCCAATCTCTTTCATGACTTCCAGAGTGACAAGTTCACATTTTCAAACATGAAGCCCATAATTTTTCACTGGAAAAATACCCCACTATTGCAAGGTAGCAACAAAATACTGGTCATTCCAGTATAAGAAAGAAAAAGACTAAAAAAACCCTTTAAAAACTAAAATAAAGAGAAAAAAACCGCTACTTTTCTACAAGCTCCTCTAGTTCAAAATTAGCATAGTACACATACGCAGAGTCAACAAAATCATYTTGCACCTTGCCAACTATAAATGTGTTTAAAAAAAAACCCTCAGCAATCTACCACTTATTCCAAATTGAGGTTTTCCATTGCCAGAAGCTTGTAAGAAGCTTGTAAGAGATATTTCTAAAGTACAGCTAACAGGACACCACCAATGACTCACAGAAAAATCTGAAAAGAAACCGAACCATAAAACTAAAAAAATACCCAAACCACTGACACATACAGAGCAACAAGAGAACGGAGAGAACAGAATTGCAATAGAAGTCTGACAGTTGGGATAAAAGTTTGTGTAACAAGAATATAAGATTTTTAAAGACACTTTATTTGGTCATCATCCAAACATGAATATTTTGTTATAACAATGAAGCATCTATGTCAGTACTTCCACAATATCATGGATGAGTCATTCACCTTTACCACAGGGAGATCAAAAACTTCACGAGATTCTCCAACTTCCGGATTGTCCCCATCTTCTGAAATAATATGTGAAGCCAATGCATTGTAAGACACCTCCTTTGCCTTCCCAGCTTTCAGAAGTTGGATAACCTAAATCCAAAGGAGAACACGGAGAAGTCAACAATTTTTAGCAAGTTTTACTTGAGAAAAATATTAACGCAAGAAGACACTAACACTGGATGGATGACTGAATACGACCTTCTCTCTTGGCAGTCCTCCTGTAGGTGGTCAGCACTTTTCTTCAAGTTGCCAAACACGCTACATTTAAAACCTGACTGCCAAAGGGTTACACCTCTGCCATAGTCTCATCATTCAATTTGAAGATCTGCTTTGCAAAATAATTGATGATAGGGTAGGAATCGGGGAAATGTCAAAATTTTTCCAAAATATGTGTTCCTCCAAAAATACATGAAAATAATTTTCTCTCAGGCAGGGTAAGAAAACTCTTCTCAGTGTTCGTCTTTGCATTTCGTAGCCAATTAAGATTATTGTTTCATTTTCCTTTTATTATTCAGAAATAATGATTTAGGAGAACTAAACCGGTATGATGTTCATCCTCCAAAACCTGCCAGGGACAGATGTCTACCCCTGCAAACCTGCTGGGGGCATTCCCTCCAAAACAGGACACAGCTCTCCCCACAACAGCGAACAGCAGAGAGAAGGCAATGCATTCATCAAACAAAATATTAATTAGCTGGTCCTCAAGCAATTACTCCCTACCCTGTACACTCACCAGGACAAAGAAGGACTGAAAAAGAGACCCTCTCAAAATGTGGCATCAGGCTAAAGCATCTCTGCCAAGCAGAAAAACAAGGACAGAAAAATCACCACTCACTGAGGAAGTAATTTTGGCATTTCCTAACTGAAGTACCTGACTTTGAAACTCCATTTAAAAAAATACAAAAAATCAACTTTTTTTCTGCAGTGGATGAATATTACCAAAAGAATTATTCTAAAATAACCAAGAAAATTGATCATGAGCTTGCTGTTCTTGCTACTACAGCCAGAAACAGGAGTGAATGTTTCCATTCCACACATTAATCTCCTAAATCATGAGACACCTTCCTGCATGAAATCCAGTTAACCGCAGGTAACACAGGATGCTATCATTCCAATGGGAAAAGCTGAATCAAAATAAAGCACTTTTGAAAACAGAAGGTGTTTTAAGAACAGGCCCAGCACACGAGCTCCTTGTCTCGCACAGCTCTCCCTGAGTTACAGTCTCATTGAACTGCTCACTTAGGGGAAGGCTAAAAACAGGAGTGAACGTCACAAAAACCGAGAACCCAAATCTGACAGCATCAGAAAGCAGCTATAAATAACGTGCTAAAAGTATGATTTTTTTATATCAAAACAATGTTGCATTAAAGAACTTGTGCGAAGAATCTGCTTATACAAAAAGTTACACTGGTTTCATGTAGGAAGTTTAAACACTATAAATATGATGGATAATAATTCATTTGATTATTTCATGTGTCATGAAAAAGACTTTTCCTAATTTAGCTCGTGTCAACTTCGAAACTCCTCTCAGAATACTTGACTTTTTCAGATTAAGCAAGGCCTGGACTGAAAAGTTGTATTGGCACAATTAAAGAACTCACTTATACTGCTATCAACCATACCTCTGTATCTAGAATGTCGAAAAGCCCTAACATGAACACTGCAAAAATCCTGCATTTTAGGTATTGGTTTATATCCATTAAATGAAATTTCATTTTTCTGAGGAATATAAATTTTAGCTTGTTCTCTCCCTCTAAAATCTGTGTTGGAGGAAACAAGAGGAATAGTTCAAAACTAAATAAGACAATGGGCACAAAAAAATAAATTAAACAAGATAACCAAAACCCAAATATCCTGTTCAAAGACCTTGTGCTACACTGCATTACTTTTAATCTCTTTCTGAAGGAAATATTGATTTTAAATGGTGTTTCCAAAGCATCGATGGTTTGGATTTATGTTTTAGGAATGCAGGAAGAGCATTTATTAAAAGAAAAATAGTAGCTGACATCCACTCATCACCATCTGTAAGGTGTGAGCAGCAAAGCGCACATCCCAATGGAATGGATTTAAAGTTGAGAGCCAGCAGCCTAAATCTCCCTCATTTGCCAAAAAACATCTAGGCACAATTCCAGACTTTTGTTTCCCTTCCAATTTATGCTGCGTATGCTTTAATAGGCAGTGSGTATGCAGTTATTCACCTGAATAAATTACTTTTTTTTTCCCCTTACTCTTGGATTTGTTTTGATTAGTGTGCTCACTTGTGCTAGGCCTGTTTTAATATTTATTACGATAACTGGTTTTCCGTGAAACCATTTGGAAATTTAAGCTGATCAAAGTGTGCTCCTCCCCAGAAGATGAAGGAGGAAACTTCCTTGCAAAATCAAGCTGGCATCCACTTGTACATGAAGTAGTAAAAAGCACCAAATAAATCTGTCATTTTTGTATCAGTAATGGGACAAATTTCAGTCAAAGACCTGTTTGAGTTCGAATTAGAATTCCTGCATTCTGTCTCAGCTCAAAACACACCTGGCCAATGCTCCTTGTACTTGGGTGCTCCAGGGTACCACAGAGGACACCCACAGGACGGTGTCCTGGTCTCAGCCAGGATAGGGTTAATTTATTCTCAGTAGCTGGGGCAGTTCTCTGTTTTCAATTCAGAATGGGAATAATGTCGATAACACACTGATGACTTGCTTTTTGCTAAGTCGTGTTTATCCTAAGTCAAGGACTATTTTTTGTGTCCATGCTCTGCCAGTGAGGAGGTACAAAAAAGGCTGGGAGGGAGCATGGCCTAGACAGGTGACCCGAACTGGCCAAAAGGACCTTCCACAGTGTATAAACTGGGGGAGTTCCCATAAGAAGGACAGATCTGGGTTCGGGAATGAAGTCTGGAATCAGTCGGCAGATGGTTAGCAATTGTACTGTGCATCACTTGCTTTCTTAACTTTCCCTTCTCATTATCATTTACTATTACCATATATGTTACCTGTTTTTCAATTATTAAATTGTTCTTATCTCAACCTACATGTTTTACTTTTGATTCTCCTCCCTGTTCCACTGGGGAGGGGAGGGGGGTGAGAGAGCAGCTGTGTCGTGCTTACTTGCCAGCTGGGCCTAAGCCAGTACACAGGGTTCCCCCAGGAGCTGGCCCCAAGCTCAGCCCAGCCCAGCTCACCTCCTTGCTCTGACCCGGCTCTGCCACCCAATCCAGACAGAGGAGAATTCAGCGCACCTAATTTAGAGTAAATCAAAGCCCTATGACAATCTCTCTGGCTGCAAAGAAGAATAAAACTTAACCTGAGAAAAAAAACAGTTTAAGAGAACGCTTGTGTACTTGCTCTATGGGAAATCTGCTCATTGTCCTCCCATACCAACACACAACTAAGGACAGGCCTTTCGGGACATTACTTATACGACAAATGATGTACAAGAGTCCTACAGGATTTTTGCACTCATCTTCATGCACATAATAATAATATTGCCGCTGTAAGGTTTTTTGTAAGCACGGGAATTTGTTATTTGAGCTCTAAGCCACTGTCGAAAATGTTATGTCTAAAGAAGTTTTCATCCTGATCTTTAACTGTATTCTTCCCAGACTGTCTTTCGTTTAGCACAATAGGAATGAAAACCACCTCATGAGGTCAGTGCCTGTTTCCTCAGGTCACTTACATGCATACGAGGCTCAGTGAGCGCCAGGACATGAGGCTAAAGGAACCCAACGCTGAACTAAGACTTTACTGCAGCAAATACCAGAGACGCAAAGACTTTAACTTCAGTGTGAAGCATGCAGGAACCTGCTTGCAGGAAGCTGTTGTCCTAAAGCTCGGTACGGTGCACTTCCAACACCTGTCTAATTGGACATGCCACAGAAACTTTGTTTTAACCACCTTCGCCCGGCACGGGGGTTAGTCCCTACAAGGCCACCTGCAACATCCAGGGCGCTGCCCCAGGGCACGGCCAGGGGGGCTGGGGGGGCCCTGGCCTTAACCACACCAGCACCGCACCGGGCGGTCCTGGGGCGGTACCAGGGCCGTGCCCGGGGCCGCGCSGAGGCGGGAAGTGCTGTGTGGGAGGGAAGAGACAGTCCGCCCCTCCATGACGAACCCTCCCCATGGCCTGTCCCTGCGTCCCCGTACGGAACCCAGACACAGGGAGGGGCCGGGCCTGCGGACCGCTAGGGTCGGAGAGGCGGCGTGCGCTGCCCCCGGTGCCCGCCCGGCCCGGCCCGGCACAGGAAGTCCCTCCGCCCGCTCCTCCTCCGCTCAGGCGGCTCCGGTGGGGCCTGCGCGGCGGGGCCGCGGCTCCCATGGTGGCGGCGGCGCTTCCCCCTGGGCATGGCCAGGATCGGGACCAGGATCTGGACTGGCCGCCCCCCCCCGCCCCCGCCATCCCTCACGGTCCCTCAAGCGCGCGCGCTCCCCCCCCCGACTCCCGCCCTTTCCCCGTGAGGCGGCGCGAGCCTCGAGCCCGCGCGTGGCAGCCGGACGATCCCACAGTGCCCCCCCCCGGATCGGGGGGGGAGAGGAAGGGGAAGGCGGGAATGAGCTGCGGGATGACCCGGTACCTTGGGGTCGATGTCTCCCACCACGAAGAACTTGACGTCTTTGAACATCTCCTCCGGGACTTTCAGCTCCTCCTCGTCGTCCGCCAACATGGTCCCGGCCGGCAGCACCGGGAGCTCCCCCCCTGCCCGCTATTCCCCTGCAATCGTTGTGGAAAAACCGCCGGGGCCCGGGTCTCTCCCGTCCCCCTCCCCCCGCCGAGCCGCCGAACCGCGCGAGCAAGGCGCGCGCTGCGGGACACACCATCCCCCGCCGGGACGCAGGGGGGGTGAAAGGGGGAGGGGAGAGCCGCCCCCACAAAGCGGCTCCCCCCGCCCGATCAGCTACCACCGCTGCCGCAGGGCAGCGCCCGCTCCCGATCCACGGGCGGTATCCCTGCTCCTCCTTCTCTCTCCGAACCGGGCCGGGAGACAGCATCCGGGTCCGGCGCTCCCCCCGCGCGGGATGCAATGGACTCGTCCCGAACGACAGAGGCGGGCAGCGGGGATACCCGGCCCCGCCCATTGGCGAGGGATAGGGGGGAGGGAAGGCAACCGCCTCCGGCCACGCCCCCCGGGCCAGCCAGACCACGCCCCTGCCCCAGACCACGCCCCCAGAGGCCACGCCCCTCGCTCCCGCCCTGAGGGGACGCGGGCCACTGCGGCGGGTCCCGTCAGTCGCCGCCACCGGCCCAAAGTTGTGGTGTGTATTTCAGCACCCAGCTCATTAATGGACGTAYTGACTACTCCCGAAATCATAGCATAGAACCATTAAGGTTGGAAAAGATCAATAAGGTCATCAAGTCCAACCGAAATAAGACATTTTCCCTCAGAAGCTGACTCAAAGCGTCCTTCTACGTTGATAGCGAACCATTCCCACAGAGGGGGATGTATCTTACCTGACTGCTTTAGATAACAGACAACAGAAATCATCACTTTACATAAGTTATAGTCAACAGAGAGAAACGAGTACTTTCAGAGCCTGATTCATCTCGTGCATTGTCAGGGATGTTTAAAATACAAATATTATATATCTATATAATAAGCACTCTGCTTTCCATAGGAGTTTTGGACCCCCTCACAATATTTTGATTTAGACAACATTTCCCTTCCATACTGAGAGCAATGTTAAGAGATGGCATCGAAAGACTTACTGAAATAAAAATGCAGGGCACCTATTGTTTGCCTCCTGCCTGCAAAAGGCCTGTCTCAAGTTCMCGAGATTTCTTTTAGCTGTGTTATTCTTGAAACCATTTAGTAGAAACCATTTTAGTAGAAACTAAAAATCACTTTACAAGCCATTTATTTACTTTTACTGGATAAAATTTTACTGGATAAAGATTTTGCCCACATACCTTCCCCTTTCTACTCCAGATATATAAGAAATACCCAACCTACCACCTGTTCTTTTGCCACTCTAGAGGGATCTTACCCTTTGGTTGAAGGTTTTATTGTTTTGACCACTCTCCAGATACAATTTACTTTTTWAAGTGAAAATCAAACTAAAAAGTCCTTAAACTTTTACACAATACACTTTTTTGTTGTAGGGCAGGAAAAGAAGTAACCATCTGCTTTTAAATCCATTTACYTCTTTCTATCAATAATTCATATTATCTCACTTTCTATCTTTTCTAATAGCCCTTGTTTAGAGTAATTTTCTTCTGTCCCATGTATTTCCCGAACTGTCTTTGAAAAACACTTCTCTGAGCCTTGCTTTCCTTTATAGCCACTCTCCAGGCTGCTACATCCAGCCTTTGCTTTCTCAGTTCCATAATTTTCACCCTTTCCAGCTCMGTCTTTGATCCATTTTTGACTTCTTCACACCAAATTAGAACTACTTTGACCAAAACCTTCATTCACCTGCAGCGAGATTTTTTTTTCTTCTTCTTCTTGATCTATCAGATTTCATTAACACCACTGCTTCCTGAGTTTCCTTTCCTGTTGGATTTCATTGCCTCTGCAATCATCTGCATCTTCCACCACTGGTAATTTTCATTTCTTTTCTTTGATAAATATCTCTGTCTCTCAGGTTTGTGTCCCACATTTTTCTCTGAGTCCTTTTCTCTTCCTGATGTCGTTCATTACTTGGATTCATCTTTCTCAGTGTGATTTCTAAATTGCCCGTTCTCACAGGAATACTTTCCTTATATCTAAGCTCATACACTATCACATATTCCCACTCCACACACAGAAAACCAAAGTTTTGTCCTCCGAGGGTTGATTTCCCTCCTGTGCCTATTTTTCTCGTTACTCTAATGACTTCCCCTGGCCTTCCCACCCTTTGGATTTTCCACAGTCACGTAATTTTTCGTTCTTCATACACCTCCAAGATTACAAGTATTTCCAAACATGCATTATGCTAATACTGACAAAGATCATAATGCAAACAACATATTTTTCATAATACTGCCCCTTCCCAAACTTTCAGTTGGAGGTGCAGCTATTGCAGCATTAGATGGGACCACCTTGGATTTTCTGTTTGATCAGCTCATCAGAATAATATGAGATGAATTTGGTATTTTAAATCACAACAATTTGAAAATTTTCTAGCAATAGAAGGTCAGATTACTGTGCTAAATCATTGACATTCATTGCAAAAGCACTTTTCCACACACACACACACAMAMAAAAAAAACAACAAAACCCACAACATTGATAAGGGTAATTGTAATTATTCTTAAGCGTGAATCATTCTTTTTAACATTATGATAAAAATCCAAGAATAAAGTGTAATTTCATCCACAGTATGGAAGTGTAATGAAATGCAAAAAAAAAAGAAGTTAAGAATTAGCTAAAACAGGTTTACCAGAAGAAATTTGTTTTATAAATTCAGTCCTGCCTAACAAAGATAAAGTTCTTGTGGCCCTGACCTGGGATGTGGGACATTGACATTTGGGTCTGTTCTTCTCTTCCTCAATGGATTAAAAGCAACTCCGCAGAGGCACAAGGTAGGGATGGCCACTGGATGCCTAAATCCTCTGGATGTTGTTTAACCACAGAGCTTTTGGTAGAAATGGGAAGAATGAGACCATCACATCCTGCCTCCACCAAATGCGTGAGTGCTGAAAGCAGCTCCTGGACAGAGCCTTGGAGCTGTGCTTGGTGAAAGGAGCAGGACTTGGAAAATCTTGCCCAGGCTCGAGCAGATGTCAGGCAGGTGACCAGCTGTRCAGCACAGCCAAAACAAGGGGGTTGCTATCATGGGCCATGAAACAATGCAGAGCAACAAGTCTACAGAAAAGTCCCCTGGTAGCAGTTTAGACACCTGTCAGTTCTAGTGGCCCCCAAGAAGTAATTGTAAAATCTCAGTACTGGATTGCAGAGAGAGGCTGTTGTATTATCAGCAGTGCTACTAATTCTCTCATGCAGAAATATCTTTCTTTATTCACAATTTTTTTGTCTTCAAGATGACCACTCCCAGGAGAAAAGACTACTCCCATGAGCCACAACTTTTTCCCCTTATTTATGTTCTAATAAGCAGTGGAGTTAAATTAGTGAACGTATTTTTTATTTCTTTATGTATTTCATGAGTCACCTGTCAGGAAATTATTTAAATTTTAGTAATTAGACTATTTCTAACAAAAATGAATAGCTCCAATTTTGCATCGTGTGATCTCGTTTACGAACCATAAGAGCAGAAAACTAGATTGAAAAGGTACATTTTTGAACAAGAAAAATATGTTATTGAACAAGAAAAGTATCCCCTGTAATTGCTCGAAATAAATTCTGGCTTCTGCTTTCATGTCAGCACACAGCTCAAATCCACGAGCTGATCTCACTGCTCAGGCATAGCCAGGTGTAGAGCAAAGTGCTCTGGCCTGTATCTGTCCTCACTGTGGATTTGTCAGGCTATGAGATAAAGCTCATCTGCACAAGCTGAGTGACAATAGAAGAAGGGGGGGCCCAACTAATACTCTGCAAGGTGCTTCCAGGCCCATCCCAGGGACCATCAGCCCATCCCAGGTCCATCTCCACAAGCCACAGGAGCACAGGGGCATCCTGGCAGGTGGGAACCAAACTCAGCTACCATGCAGTGCCTCCTAAGTGTCCAGGCAGAGGGAGAGCAGGAGAGGGCCACTGGTGCTGTCCCTGTTGGTGTGAGTGCTCTGGSTGTGGTGTGAGGTGTTGTTGGCCGTGTCCGTGGGTGTGGGTGTCATGTGTCTGTGTGTGCCCGCTGGGAACACATGGACAGCCTCACCGCTGGTTGGACCTGGAGACACGGAGCAGCCACAGCCTCGTCTCTCAACACCATTTTCTTCCACATCCTCACTCTCCCTGTTCATTTCACCTCTCTCAGAAGGCTTTGCAGTCTGTCCCTGTCACATCACTGGACCCGTGCCCACCACGTCACACGGGGATGCTCAGGCACATGGTGACACACCCCAGGTGGGGACAAGCAACTGCTGGTAGGGCTGGTCACAGCACACAGGGACCAGACCAGCTGAAAGGAACTTAACTCTTGCAAAAAAGGGTTCTGAGGACATGGCCTAATCTTCCCAAGAAACCCCCAAGAGTGGACTCGTACTTTAAATACAGTCTCTGCCCTGAAGCAGCCACAGTGTAAGTGCTTGGGAGCAGCCACTGGCAGGGGTTAGTTGTGCCTTAATATTTTTATTTCTGAGCTTAGTTACTCTGGTGAATAGACTGACCAGAGATGGTGCACATCACCACAGTCCACAGTGATGTGAACAGCACATTATCTGTGCTAGAAACACACTAAGCACAGTGCCTATTATCTCTTAACTATGAGAGCTCTGTACACAGAATTTTATGAACATGTTTCCAGAAAAACTGTAAAGCGATCTAAATTTTGTAATGGGTGTTGCTTGCACATAGTGAAAGCCCACTGAGCTGACAAGATTTGTGCAGACAATTAGTCTTTGCTTACATAAATGCCTTATTTGTGTGCACAAATGATTATATGAAAAATTCATATGCACCTACAATATCATATTTAGGCATAATTGCTTGTGAAAAAACAACAGCTTGGGTTTTTTTTTTCTTGTAGTTAATTAAATTCAGAGCCTAGATTAAATTGTATATTTGTTTTACCCCAGTGAGCAGAAGGCTTTCTGAGTCCTTTGTTAATAATACATACTTGTTTGGTAGCAGCTGGCTCTCTAGATGTTACTCTTCCAATAAAATATATCTTCACAAAGTACCCAGTGTTTTACAGAAAGCTGATGTTAGTTCCAATGTGCCTGGAAAGTTGTTGAAAATCCCAGAAGGCATGCTGCCTGCATTATCACCATTCCCATTTCTTAACATGAATAAGAATCTGCCTTTTTAATCTGAATCAAAATGTGCAAAACAGGTACACAGAGAGCTCTGTTTTGGCTTGAGCTGTCTATGCATTTTTCCTCTTTCCTTCAGTGGGACTGCTTGCAATGGCAAATATGATTTATAATTAAGAACTTTCTTATTATCTGTACAGCAACACTGAATCCTAAAAGGCTCCCTTGGAACTGGTRGTTTCATTTTCGATTCTCTTCTAGTTCTAGAACTGCACTGAGGATCCCTTGCCATTTGCTTGACAGTTTCCTTTTTTAATATAATAGTTACAAATTTTTCTTTGCAAGTGCCAAGTAACAAGTTCTACCTTTACTATAACTGTGCGTAAATGGACAGGGGAGGAGAATGCCCTCATTAGCACATCTAACATAAGGGCACTTTTTGTCAGAAGKGAAATATAGTGTTAAAGGAGGAGACAAACTCCTTTGTGTTGCCTGCTAAGGAAGGTCTCTGGCATATCAGCCCCCTGGGACAGGTGAACAAGATGTTGTGTGTCACATTGCAAGGGTAAGCAGCAGCCCTAAGCTGCAGCTGGGTGTGCCTTTATCAAAACAGAGCTGGCAGGGAGGTGCACAGGGTAATCGCACCASTAACACTTGTCTGAAGCCACTCCTGCTCCAAGACCTTCTCCTGAAAGCACAACACGGCACCGCATCGTTACAGGCCTTGCTTGAAGTAGCTCTGCATGGCAGTTTTGAGCTAATAAGGGAATTAAAGATTCAGACTGATGCAGGGCTCTTCAAAACTGCAGTCTCCACACGCAGAGCTGAAAGGAGCCGCCAGCTCAGGGAGAGCAGGATGAACTCCCACTTAATCATTCTCCTTTAAAACTTCCAGTGATAACTTTCCCTATACCTTGTTCTAGTGTGGTAAAAATTCCTTATTAGGAATATTAGGTTAGAAAGTCTTCCCTAATATCATAGAATGGTTTGGTTTGGAAGGGACGTTAAAGATCATTCAGTTCCAAACCCCCCTGACCTAAACCTCTTGTTCTGTAAATGAGGCTTTCTTTCTATTCTTTAGAAATAAATTCTTTTTTTTTGTCTTTCCCTCAGACAACCAATAGCATTATCTATATAAATTACATACATATATACTTACTTCTATATATACATATATTTATATATATATATGAAACATTGTAACACTTTCTTAATGAGTTCTGGACCTGATTGTGTTGTGCCAGGAAAGAAAAATCCAAGTCTTCCAAGTGCTCTGGGAAAGAACAAATAATTTGCCACAAATAAAATGTGATACTATAATTTACAAACTCCATTATTTGCATCTCAGGAGAAGTCTTTACTTCTGCTCCAACTAAGCTACCTACCAATTTCTGTATATTTTCTGAGTTTGAGAAAAAATGCTTGTGAAACATGGTGGGTAATTATCCCTGTAACCCTTCTTCGTAGCTTGTCAAGGTTTTCTTCATTTACAGGCTTTCCATTTTGGTAAATTAGCATCAGCAAAACAATGGAGAATGAAAATTGTCCTTTGAGCCTGGGCTTTCAAGCCTTCATTCATGCAGGCTTGAAAAAAAGTTGATGAAACATGGAGTTACTGAAATGCATTTTTCCAGAAAGGAGCAAACTTGGCATTATTTGTGCAAAATCTTTTTTATATGATTCAAAGAAYACTAACACTTGTATTTATTTTCACATTATTAATGCATAAATGCAGAAAAGGGCAACTAAAGTTGTTGGCATTGCACAGCACGTTACAGAACAGTGTGAAGAGTGAGCCTGGGTACTGCTCTGAGATGATCTCCAGAATTCATTTATGGCTTTGTGCTTATGAGTAGAGTGAAAACCCTAAATTTGTGCTAATAAAATACTGACATCGCATCGCTCTCTTCCTCTGTGCTGTCCAGATAGTTAAATATTTCCTTTACTCCTCCAGAAAGAGGAATGGATGGAAGACACTTGCCTGAGGATGTGTCACTATGCTCACACAGAAGTTCCAGTGTCTCGAGGGTGACCCGTGCTGATCTTGCTGAGAACAGTCTATTAAAAGTGGCTGGTTTTCCACAGGTCCTGCCCCTGACTCAGTTAACCTGCGGCTGGCTCAGTGCAGGCAGTGACTCAGGGTTCCTGGAGCAGAGACAGGGCAGCAGCTACACGAGCCCACCTGTGCCACCAGGGAAATTCACATGTAGCCATGGGGTCTTCGTGCTAAAACCAATGAAAAATATTTCTGCCAGGAAACGTTCCCTGGCTGACGTATATTCACGGCAACTGCATCATCCTCAGAGCAGTTCCTCCAAATTATGGAGCATAAGGCCAGAAGGCCACTTAGATTAACCTTCCACATGGAGCACTGGGAGCAGAATTGATCATTCCATYGTTTGTCTCTAAAAGCAGCCCCAGTGTGAGAATGCACTTCTGCTTTATGACCTTCCCAAATGCTGAAGCTTAGAGAAGCATTTTCAGGGTAGCTGAAAGACAGGTGCCTGCACATCCTTAAGTGCAGACACAGGTAGACAAGGTTATCTGCCTTGGTGATATGGTACAAACAGAGAGGCAGGATGCATTTGTCCCATTTTCGTGTTTGCAGCTCTGGGAGGCTCCTCCCAGTGCTTAGACATGGATGTGACTGCACTATGCAGACAAGAAGTTATTGTGGTCACACTGAACGACCACTTTCTTTTTCTTTGGAAGGAACCTGATTTCTTTCTCTCACATATTTTCAAATGAAACAAAGAACTTACACTGACATTCTTGAAAAATATGTTCTGACAGCATTCTGATGACAGCCTCAGGGCCAGAAGAAACAGTAGGACTTCCAGTCAGTCTCTCTTATAATTTGCCCTTAAAATTCACCTCAAATACTCCTTCTCTGAGCTAAGGTAATATTGAGTCTTGATCTGAAGACATCAAGAGATGAATCCACTGCTGTTCTTAATTGATCAGTCTTAACAGGACCTCGAAGCCATCTTAATTAATTAGAGATAGATATCTAGAACTCTGCCTCTTTAGTATGCCAAGCAGAAAACATTATGAAGTAACATGTGTTACTTAAGTTCCTAATTGTCTACAATTCTTGAATGCAAAAAAAAAAATAAAGTTTTTGATTTGGTATCTAGAGTACATCTGGTTTATTGATATCAACTATCGAGTACTAACCAGGAGTTGGGATTCAAACAAACAGGTGTCACTGTCAGGACTTTCTCACTAGAACTAAGCAGAGGACAAATGCAGGCACACTGCTTATACTCTCAGGCAAGTCCTGGCTCTAATTCTCTTTGTTTGCTTCCAGGAAGCTCCCGGGGAAATAAAGGCTCTGTAAGCCCCTAAGTGTTTCGGTTAGTTGTAGGTACGCTCTCTGATGTGCTGGACCTCTCTACAGGAGCAGAGAGATCTCTGAACCAGGAAAGCCTACAATCCATTTATGTGTCCAGGTCTAACTCCTCTGTGAACTGGCTGAGGCCAAGTATGGTTTAAGTTCACAGTGTTGCTCCTTCAGTGTCCAGTAAAGACTTTCACCTTTACCACATCCCTGATACTGCTACAGCCYAGTTAGATATGGTTGAAACTGCCCAGGAACTGGGGAAATGGGACAAGAGCCACATCACAGGCAAGACACTGTGATCACATTGAACCTCTTCAAGACACCAGGCTACAAAGGAGTTGTTTCGCTTTATTTTGGCATAGTACAGCCAAACTTGTTAGCTCTCCTGTGTGCTTAAAGGACCATCTTCCTCCTCAAAGGACCATCCTCCCCCTTCATCACTGAGGCTTCTGACATATTCATGTCAATGCTGGTCATTTTYAATCTTTGACACTGCGGCAGATACTCACGAATACCAGTTTAATCTCTGAAGAAGCCACTGAAAAGGTCTCTGTGTTTATTTAGAGCTGGCTGGATTCCCTACATAAATTAGAGCAGCCTCGGGATCCCAGGACTTCCCATGTCTGAATTCTCAGTGTTGCAAATGGAAGAAGAAATCGTGGCATGAGGCAGCAAGCACCAAAGCTGTAATGATCTTCCTTCAGGGAGTCAATTAGATTTGCTGTTTGCCTTATGGCACACGTAGGTGATTACTGTCTGAGGGCCAGGGTACATTTGTTTAATGTATCCTTGAACCCTTATTACATTTTCCACTCATCTTGCTAGAGCCTTATCTTCAATTACACTCCTTTCCCTATGCCCCAAGCTGTTATTTGTTATAAGACCAACCTGACCCTCTTGTATCCAAAATGTCACTGAATTAAATCAAATTTTTATACTTTTCAACTTGAACAGTTATCTCTCAACGCACATAACAAACAGATAATGAGATCTGCATTTTATTAGACACAGTGGAGCTCGCTGATGTTTAACTATTAGGCAGAACCATTTTGCTGCTCACAGTTACAATTACATTATTTTTCTCTGTGGCTGGATAGCTGTCAATTGATTTAATTCATTCTAAATGTGTAGCATAGTATTTTTCTTAGTGGTGTTTGCATTCAGAGAACTGGATACATTTCTACACTTTTTTCCTAAAAGGGAAGGGACTTTCCTGTAGTTACATTTCTCTACAGTCCAAGCTTTTTGCCTCAAAATTTTTTGACAATTTCCCCAGGCTTTGTCTCTGAGTCGGGGATGCTTCAAAATCCCATCCTTAGCTTTAAGCATTAGCAAACCCTGCTCATTTGGATAAGACTAAAGCACAGACTTGAAATTAAACAGTTGAGAATGAGGATGTGTTCCTCAAACAAGTCCAGCTTAAAAATGCCCCACTGGCCACATTCCAATGGCTGCCATACCCACCATTTAGAGCTGCAGTGCTCTAAACATCTTGTGCTTTATAGTACATGCTCATAACTTATGATTCACCCAGTGCTCATAATAATTAAATGATAACAGCACCAAAGTGGGATCTAATCAATGCAAATATTTAGGTCCAGCACAGGACACGGGAAGATGCGCTCTCCCCAGAAGAGCCCAGCTACCATGGGATTCTCCTGTGTGCTGGGAGCCCACTCACTCGTTCATAAATAATCCAGTTGGCAAATACCAGAAGGTCACACACCCTCACTGGGTCTGTGTGCATACCCCTGCCCTGGCTCAGGGCAAGGGGAAGAAGAGAGACAAGCAGGGAGGTGGGTCTAACTCCCGTCACGATTTCAGCCGACAAGAACAGAAGGATGTATATCATCATTTACTGCACCTAAGTTTGTGGAGGGTAATTTCTCATAGTAGGCTGCCTTGATTGCTTACTGAACATACCTTGGAGACTGGTCTTGCCTTCGTACAGCAAAAGCATGTCTCTCTTCCCTCAAAACAATAAAGGATATAAAAGATAGTAGAGAAGTATTATTATTCAGATAAAGAAAAGAAGGCTTGATTCAGATAGGGATATCTTTTTGAGATTTACTAAGCAGCCCACAGGATTTAGATATCTACATTTTAGACATCTCAGTTTTATATTAAAAAAATCTTATTACATTTCAAAATAATAATTCTCCTTGAAATGAATGGAAGASATTCATCCAGAGCCATAGATTGCTTCAGAAGATCTATTTCCCCACCTATTTCACTGATGTTCACAGAAAGCAGCTGCCATAAATTTTTATAATAAATGCTAGGCATATGGATGGCTAACTCTGTTTGCACAACCCCAGCCCGTACAGTAAACCTCACCTCTGTAAAACAGTCCAGCTGGGTGTTTATCAGTAACTCTTTGCAAGATGCACCCTAATGAACCTGCTGTGGTTCTCCACGACTCGTGGTGCTCTGTTGTAACACTTGTCATTAATCTGAGCCTGTAATGTGGTGTTTAATGGGACAGGCCTCTCACT
Organism: Amblyornis subalaris; assembly: GCA_018881555.1. Classification (NCBI taxonomy): domain Eukaryota; kingdom Metazoa; phylum Chordata; class Aves; order Passeriformes; family Ptilonorhynchidae; genus Amblyornis; species Amblyornis subalaris. The sequence continues at coordinate 6,097,946 of JACAXG010000010.1, forward strand.
GAGCAGGAGGGATTACCTGGAGCGAGGACACCAGGATTTATGGTTCCTTACAGTCACAGCTGTCATAAAAACAAAAAACCTCCTTGAAATGGAGAAGATGCACTGCGGAGAGACTGTGCGTCTTTGGGCAGCTTCCTCACAACGTGTCAAGCCCAGGACTCCATTTGCAGCCTCCCACCAAGATGTGGCCGTTCTGCAGAAGGGATGATGGCCAGGGAAGGACTGAGCACCAGCAGCCAGGCCGGCTGGAGGGMCACCAAAACAGGAGGGATGGGAAGCACGTGTGTGTGTGGGCAGCTCTGCAAGACTGAGACTACTGCTAGGAGCCAAAGGGACAGGAGATGTCACGTCTGAATGTTGGATGAGAGACTTTAAAACTGAAAACATTGGTGGGTTTGGTTTTTTTTTTTTTCTATTGAATTCTTGGTTGTCGTTACACAGTTGCATTTATAACCCTACTGCCAAGTCAGTTGCTAGTGGTGATGTAGTAAAAGCTGCCTATGTGAACTATTCTAGTGCTCAGTAAAATATAGAAGAAAGGAGAGACAGGAGCAGACAATGAAGATGCTGAAACGTGGAGAGGAGGAAGGACACTGACAGTCTGCCCAGAAAGCTCTGAAGATGTATCAGGTCAGATGAGGAGTCCTTTTAAAAACCAGTGATTTCTTTGTTTCCAAAATGAGATTCAGGTTTTAAATACATAAGCCATCTTCTGGGCAGACGACTTTAATGAAGAYACCCCATTAAGTATGCTCATATGAGACTCTGAATAATTCAGTGGTGTCAAAATGCAAGATTTTTACTAAATTTACACTGAAATTCTGATAAAATCGGGAAAAAAAGCTTCAGTCAAAAATCTGAAAGCAGAAGATAACCAGAGAAGAGGTAGAAAAATTAACTACAAAAGATGAACTTAGGGGAGCCACCAGCCGACCAAGTCCAACCAGGTCCCTTGCCTTTCAGGTCACCTACTGAAATCTCTGCAGGCGCCAGAATTACATCATTCACTGCATCTCCCTGGAGGCACCTGAAGAAAGGGAGGGGARGGCTCTAAAAGGAAAGGAGAAGCTCACTGGTGGCAGATGCCAGCAGCTCCCTCCAAGCCTGGTGGCTTCGCTGTGTGACAAAGCAAGGGTGGGCACACAGCTGTGCCCCAGGGTGACTCAGAGATGTTGCCCTCAGCCCCTCTTGCTGGGTAGGTTTTCCCACCACCAGCTCTTGCCTGAGCATATTCCCAGTGTCACATGTCCTGTCCCCAGTGTGGGAGCTGAGCATGAAGCACCAGGGAGGTGCTGCAGCTCACACATCACTGRGCCACCACCTCTGAGCTACAGTCTACCAACCTTGACTCACAGATCAGCAACCAGAAAAAAGATCTGCTATTTTTAATAAAATGCATTGCTAGACAATTAAGAAAGGTCTGGCAACATTTTGCTGTTATAGCAGTGAACACTGGTTGTTAAAAATAATGATGCTACTAATAAAAATCCTTGTGAAAAACAGAGAGACATTCAGACACATTTATAMAACCCCTTCCATCCCATGGGTTGGGATATTTTATAGCAGTAGCAAGAAGACTGCTTCATCAGGTGTCTGCTGTGGTAGAAGGGACCAAAATAAAATATTTCTAACATGATAATGTCAAATTCTATGASAGAAATGATGTTTGGGGACCATTAAAAATGGTTGTCTTTGTTCAAATAGCTGGAAAAGTTTGCTGGCATGCCCATGATCCAGAGGCAAGCTCTTTATCAGCCTACAGGAGACATCTGCAAGTACTTTTCTTGCACAGACACGGGAGCAGACACATYTTAGCTGCAGACAGCGTGTGGTCACATCCTTCCATTTTCTGACTTGTAAATAGTTCCTCTCATTTGTATGTACCTCTCACTCACTTAAATAGCAACACAGATATGAAATATAAATAAGCAAAATTCCACACCTTTCCTCTAATGACCTGCCGTGTTGCATGGCTTGAAAACACTGGGAATTTACCTCACTTAAATTATGAGCAATTCTGCTGATCTGCATGACCTGGGCAGGCAGGGGCAGGGGAACATCCAGCTATGCCAAACAACCAAGGGGAAGAAAATATTCCATAGCTGGAAGGAAGCAGCATGTGAATATAAAGCTGAGACACTCGTCAGTGGTACCCAAGCTGAGAAAGCTGTGCAGCTATGCCAGTGCTTCCTTTGGCAGGTAGGGATGTGGCTGTGGCTGCTCAGAGATCTCCAGGGAAGAAGACAGCAACCAAAGGCCTGTCAGAGGCTGTCAGAGTGGAAGAGAAAAGACACCCCTTGATGATGGCATCAGTGGTTTAATTTTTGCACATATTACCATCCAGTTACAATAACAAAACTAGTCTTGAATGCTGAAGTTAGTGGAGGTTTGGGAATYGGGTACTCCAGCCAGTGGAAGTGGTTGACCAGTGGGCATGGGAACACACTGACAAGGAGCTAAAGGGAGTGTAATGGGGGTGAAAGTAGGTATATGAAAAAAAGTTGAAGAACTTCTGACCCAGAGAACAGTTTAGAGTGATTTCTGTTCTTAATGTGGTAAATGGATCCTAAAACATTTTGCCTCTGGAGCTCAAAAGAACATTTCCAGACTACAGATTTATGTAAATAAAGGTTCAGAAACCTGCCACCTGCAAGGAAGCAGAAAGGTAACCTGGAAAACACCACACAACAGAAAAACTCGTTTTCAGCCTCACAGTATCACAGCCTTCCCTATAGCTTCACACCTATGCAAATTACCTGCCACAATGCATAAAGCTCAAGATAAACAAACCTCTTCCACAACTTGGCATATGGGAAGAGGGTCTGAACTGAAATGGTAATTGAGTTTTAGAGACCCATCCATTTGCTGTCATCGTGCCATCTGTCTCTCTGGCAGAGTCYTGACAGTTTGCATTGGCAGCTTTGATTGCCAAAGCTCATGTATTAAGTTAGATTTACCTAGTCTTCCCACGCATAGTTTCTTATTTTTCTATGGCCCTGCTATTCTAGAATGATTCACAGAACTGCAGGATACCCTGTACTCCCAACAGCATAATATATTTTGGTATTTTTAAACTTTTTTTTTTTAAACCAGAAATATGGATAATTTTCTGCTGTGGTTTGTAAGCCACCCGTAGACACCACGTCCACCAGAGTCCAGAGAAAGACTTACTTCTCAGTGACTGACCACGGGTAACAGAGATCACAGGTACTGGTGTATATATGTGTGAACTATTTGCAACCACCAGAGTAATAAATGGAAACTGCAGATGCCTTATGAGGGCAGAACCCCCCGAGGCAGGCTCCGAGTTATTGCATTACTGTCATAACTGCTCACTGCAAAGCACCTTTGACTAAAAGCCAATATGATGCCTAGCATAACTCTGCTGACTCCCCTGAAATTACACAGATGATTAATGTTGTCCCTCAAGGTATGAAAGAAGGGACAAAATTATTTACATTTCATTTCTTTACACAGAATGCAACTTTAACTGCGGCAGTGAATGATGTGGGAGTCGCCCTCAGACTTTATTAAGTTACGTTCCAGCTGGTCCTCTGACCATGAACATGTTTTTCACTATGCAAGAACAAAGGGTCTAATTCCAGCAGGAGTTTATTCATGTTGGGCAGAAGACAGATAAGCACTCCTGGCAGTCCATTTACTGAGACAAACATAGTACTGCCAGGTACYAGAGTCCATCGTGCCTTTAAGCCACAGGAACTGTGCCCACATTCAAAAGAAACACTCACTGACTGTACATAAGAGTACAGTGTGCTCTAGGCAAGGCAGGAGGCTGCCCTGTTGAACAGCTTTTGTTCTTGTTCTGCTTTGTTCCTGTTGCAGAATTAAACAACATTTAGTTATTGTCCTGGTTTTGACTCGAATACAGTTAATTTTCTTCTTAGTAGCTGGTACAGGGCTGTGTTTTGAATTTAGGATGAGAATAATGTTGATAACACACTGATGCTTTAATTGTTGCTAAGTAGTGCTTACCCCAGCTCAAGGACTTTTCAGCTCCCCATGCTCTGCCAGTGAGCAGGTGCACAAGGAGCTGGGAGGGAGCACGGCCAGGACAGCTGACCCTAGATGGCCAGAGGGATATTCCACGCCACAGAACATTGAGCCCAAGATATAAATTGGGAGGAGTTGTCTCAGGGCACTGATTGCTGCTCAGGGATGGGCTTGGCATCCACCAGCAGGGGGTGAGCAATTGTGTTCTGCATCTCTTGTGTCTCTTCATTCCTCTCTCTTTTTTCATTAGTACTAGCAGTAGTATCATTATTATTATTATTGTTTCAATTATTAAACTGTTCTTATTTCAATCCATGAGGTTTACTTTTTTTTTCCAGTTCTCCTCCCCGCTTGAGAAGGGAGCAAGTGGCTGCATGGGATGACAGTCATTCAGTTGGTGGCTTCCTAATGGAAAGCTTGCATGCCCTAAGATGGATTAGACCTGCCTGAGGAATAGTTTTCCAGTCATACAAATAAAAAGCCAACAGGATTTCCAGTCATTGCTTTAATTTCTGTCCCAAGACAGAGAGACTTTTCCAAGTTCTTCATAAGCATCTAAAGCAAGAGAACCCAGTTTGGCAAACAGGTCAGTAAATGGGACACTGTGGGGGTGTGGGGCACTCAGGTCCTCCTTGTTCTTGCTCCAAGGTACTCCCACAATCCTGTTGAGTTTGCTACTAATACACAACGGGATTAATCTCTGCTTCTCAGTCAGAGAATTGCTCCATTTTGCAATAAGTAATTACATGTTACTGGGAGAGAAAGGCTGACTCCAACARTGACCCTTGCCTGGCATGTTAGAAAACCTCAAGTAAGTCCATGTCCAGTAAATATGTGATTATTAACCAGCTGTAACACCAGAAACCTGAGAAAGAAGTACCCAGAGCAGCCAGCTGCTTGGCAGTGGAAATGCTTGCATGAGCTATGAAGCATCATGATCCAACCTTGAAGCCTGAGCTTCAAAGCTCTGAACCTTGGTTGCCTTGGTTGGAACTAGGTGCTCTTTAAGGTCCCTTCCAACCCAAACCATTCTATGATCTTGGTTTCAGAAGACTAGAGTGAYATCAGAACTGAGGATGGGCCCTGAGGGTATGAGAACAACCTCACTGTTGTCTGTGCACTTTAACTGTGTTCATGTTTGAAYGTTTTGCAATGGCAGAGGAGTGGGTGACCTGCGAGTGTGTTCAAAAAGCATGGCTGGGTGTGGTGGGAGGCTGGACTGAGGCTGGCTGAGTGTTAAATGAAATTCAGCCCGAGGTTTAGAAATTGCCGTGACAGGATGCACACTTACTGAGCAGTCTGGCTGCAACTGAGCACAGCTTTCAGTGGTGGTGTACATACACAGTGAGAATATGTGTTCCTTTAATCCTTGTATAACCTAGCAGCTCCACCTACCCTCTAGACTGAAATTCTCATTCATTCATTAAGCATGCCCAGCAAAAACTCCTCCCGAGCCATCTCCTCTCCCTCTTCTGCCAGTTATAAGGGCAGAGGTTCAAAGGATCTGAACAGAGATTAACAATATAAATCCATTCACCGTTTTTCCAGGAGCAGATAATATTTGGATGTGCATTTAAGCAGCAGCACTGATTACATTGTGAATTCCCTCCTAACCTCTAACCATCAGATACATATTGTGAATTGGAAGGTACCTCCAGTAAATGGCACTTAGCAAGTAGCAAGCAGTACTTAATGTCTGTACTGGAGGGAATGCTGCTAAATCCAGGGAAGTCCTGTCACTTTTAATTCTTCTGGCTCCATCAGCAAAGAATGTGAGATAATCCTGACTTTGTAACATAGATCTTTTTCTCAGAGACTTTTGTAGATGTGATCGTTCCACAGGCATTATCCACTCATTCCAGATCCCAACCTTCAGCTTACTTAATAAATATCAACAGTTCTGAGGAAATGAATGGTCTTACTAATCTGTGTAAAGTAAACAGCATTTTGTCCTTAAAAATAACAATATTTAGTACCTCCAGCATCTGGTGCATTCAGCCAACATGCCTAAAGAATGCAGAATCAGAATTGTGGAATGACATAGGTTGGAAGGGACCTCTGGAGATCACCTAGTCCAACCCCCATTACAGAGGGGCTAACTTCAGTCAGATCAGATGAATATTGGACATCACTAAGAATGGAGATTTCACAGACTCTTTGAACTGATTTCAGAGTTTGGCCACTCTCCRGGTGAATATTTATTTCCTAATTTCTAATTGGAATATAGAATCATAGAATGGTTTGGGCAGAAAGGAACCTGAGACATCATCTAGTTACAACCACCCTGCCATGGGCAGGAACACTTTCCACTAGATCAGGTTGCTCAGAGCCCCATCTCACCTGTCCTTGAACACTTCCAGGGATGGGGCATCCACAGCTTCTCTGGGCAACCTGTGCCAGGGCCTCACCACCCTCACAGGGAAGAATTTCTTCTAATTTAATCCTAGCCTAATCCAATCTAAACCTACTCTCCTTCAGTTTAAAACTGTTAGCTCTTGTCCTATCATTCCATGCCCTTTTTAAAAGTCCCTCACCAGCTCTTTTGTAGCCCCTTTAGGTACTGGAAGGTGCTACAAGGGGTGTACAAGAGCCTTTTCCTCTCTAGGTTGAACAAGCCCAACTCTCTCAGCCTGTCTTCATAGCAGAGGTGCTCCAGTCCTCTGAGCATCTTTGTGACCCTCCTCTGGACTCATTCCAACAGCTTCATGTCTTCCTTACGTTGGGGGACCCAGAGCTGGATGCAGCACCACAGGTGAGGTCTCACAAGACTGGAGTAGAGGGGCAGAATCCCCTGCCTCCACTTGCTGGCCACRCTGCCAGTGGTGCAGCCCAGGACACGAGTGGCTTTCTGGGCTGCCAGTGCTCGTTGCCAGCTCATGTTGAGCTTCTCATCCACCAACACCCCCAAAGTCAATACCTGATGTTGTGACTCTCACTCATTGCATCTCATCTGATCGCTGTGCACCTCTAAGGAGAGTTTGCTTTCACCCTCTCTACACCCACCCCTGAGGTAGCTGGAGACAGCACTAGGATTTTTCCCTTAACCTGCTCTATTTAGGATTGATAAACTCAGTTCTTCCTCTCTTTACACATCATATGTGAGTCTGCTTATCACCTTATTTACCTTCAACTGGACTTCCCCCAGTGAGGAACCCCAAATTGGACATAAAATTCCAAGGCTTGATGGATAGAGGGAAATAGTTATATCCCTAAACCTGATGGACACAGTCTTGCTCATACAGGCCAGGATGCTCCTGCTCCAGGATGCCCAAGAGACCCATCAGGTCCTCCTCTGCACAAGGCTGTCCACCCAGTCAGTCCCCAACATGTACTCCTGTACAGGGTTCTTCCATCCCAGGTGCATTTCCATATATATACATATACATATGTATATATACACACATAAATATATATAAATATTTGTCTACATTCTCTATTTCTCTTTACTACTCAACTGACCCATTCAACTCCAGAATCTGACAATATATGTTTTTTAAAGTCGAGTAAGTAAGATAATGAAAGCATTAATAATTTTTCATTAGAACATAATCTAGTTTTACTTCTTCAGATTTAATACATTTTATTTTCATTTCCCTTTAAATGTAATTCTTGTCTATTTGTTCCTGAAACAAAAAATAATAATCTGTTTTCAGGAGCACGTATTTCATAATTTGTGGTTGATTCTATTAATTCTGGGTCATAGGTTTCTCTGGGAAAAGCCCACGCAACAAAAAGCTCTCAGTCCTGGCAGTTGCTAAGTGTTTTGATCGATATAATGACAGGCAAGGATGTTTTGCACCTTACAAAGCAGGAATTTTAAACGAAGAGGCTTTATGAAAGCCTGCAAACTCCATTTGTCCTTTGAGCTGTAAGTAAAGAACCTACCTATTCCAAAATTGTCAGTATTCTTCTGTATAAAAGATAAAATAATAATTTCTCCCCCCAAAAGATGGCAGTTTATTTCCAAAATTATGATATAGTCTCTAAGGCTGCATCTCTTCCAGTACTACCATAGGTCAGATCCCTGGCTCTGAGTAGCACAGTACAGAATGAATCCATACAGAGAAGATCCTGTCCCACCAAAACAAGGTCCTGGACCTGTTTTGGATATGCTGCTTTGCATTTCCCTTGGCAGCACGGAGGAACAAGTAGCAGCACTAGAAAACATCTTGTTCATTACCTCTTGTTATTGTTACTTTGCTGTTTTCATTAAAAATTCCAGAGAGAATCGGAAGAGGCAGCAGGAAGCATCAGCCTGGCTTTTCCCTCCATCTACTGCAAGCATGGAATGCATCGGGTACTCCCTGAACATCTCTGTTTGTGCCTTCTCCCCAAATCTGAAAGTGCAGTTCACCAGCAAATGTCGTTGTCACCTGATCTTAACATAGATGCCCTTCCTTCCTTCCTTCTCCCCCAAGAGATGCAAACTGTGAGCCCCACGTTAGTGCCTGCCAGCTTCTCACCTCACGCGTCTGACCCAAAAGCTCTTTGGACCTGTTATCCCAGGACCGCCCGGAGAAGCAGAGTGCCAGCACCAGCGCAGCCCTGCCTGGGTGCCGTCCAAGGCTTGTGGGCTGGAGCTGGCTGGCATCCCTGCGTGGAGCTGGGGCACAGGGAACCCTGCTCATTGGGGTTAAATTCTGACTTCTGGTATGAGGCCCAGAATCCCACTGCTCATCAAAATTAGTGTGCTAAAAACCAAGGGGAAATGCTCAAGCATTTCATTAGTGGCTAATGTTATTAAATGAACAATTAATAAGAGCAGTCAAGTGAATGATTATTTCTAATAAAAGGCCYGACAATTGCTAACAAGTTAGGAAATGCCAGCGCAGAAGTTCTCAAAGAAATAATCCCCCGCCACATTCYCCCTACACAGAATAACCAGGATTACAAACAGGTTTGCTGGGCGCAGACTGTAGCCTAACGGGGAGCCGGGAAATTCCCGTGGCGCCTCACTAACACGTTTTTAGAGGAGCCCGGGGACAATTTCTCAGGGATGCTAACTTTCTGCGGCTGGTACGGAATACGCCCCGARGGGGAGAAGCCACCCCGAGACAAAGCCGGGGCTATTCCCGCGCGGCGCGGGCAGCGGCGGCGGGGAGCGGGCGGGCAGGGGATGGGCAGCGGGCAGGGCAAGGGCAGCGGGAAGCGGGCTGGGGCAGGGACAGGAGACGGGCAGGGGCGGCAGGTACCGGGCACGGACAGCCGGCTGGGGCAGGGGCCGCCGGCTCCGGCTCCCCGCTCGGCCCGGCGCCGGTTCCGACCCGCGCACGGACATGACTAAGCAGCCCCTCGCCCGCCGCGGCCGCTCCCCGCACGGCGGGGACTCACCTGCCCGCCCCGGCCCCGCCAGCCCGCGGCGCCGGCTCCTCCGCAGGGGCCGCCGCTCCTCCGCCCCGCTCCAGCCGCTCCGCCGCCGCCAGCGCCGCCCCGCTCCAGCCGCTCCGCGCCGCCCCGCAGCCGCCCCGCTCCAGCCGCGCACCCCCCGCGCCCGCGGAGCCGCCGCCTCTCGCCGCCGGGGCGGGCCGGGGGCTGCCGTCAGCCGCGGCTGACGCAGGGCTCTTCCTGCCGGGGATGAAGCCCCCGGCGGCGGGCAGGCGGCAGTCCCCGCGCCCGGCGACGCTCGGGGCGGCCGGGGACCCCCCGCGCCCGCGGTAGGGCGGCGCTTCCCCCGCACTCCCGGCGCCTCCCGCCGCCGCCGCGCCCGCAGGAGCCCCGCGCCCCGCAGCCCCGGCATGGAGCGCCCGCTCAACCTCAGCTGCCTCGCCGATACGACGCCGGACACCGGGAACTGGAGCGGGTCCTCCGCCGGCCCCGAGGGCGGCCAGGCCCACCTCTCCGTCTTCAGCGTGTTGGTCCTCACCCTGTTGGCCATGCTGGTGGTGGCCACGTTCCTCTGGAACGGGCTGGTCCTGGCCACCATCCTCCGCGTGCGCAGTTTCCACCGCGTGCCCCACAACCTGGTGGCCTCCATGGCCATCTCCGACGTGATGGTGGCGGCCCTCGTCATGCCCCTCAGCTTGGTGCACGAGCTGTCCGGGCGGCGGTGGCGGCTGGGCCGGTCGCTCTGCCAGGTGTGGATCTCCTTCGATGTGCTGTGCTGCACTGCCAGCATCTGGAACGTCACAGCCATTGCCCTCGACCGCTACTGGTCCATCACCCGCCACCTGGAGTACACGCTCCGCACCCGGCGCCGCATCTCCAACATCATGATTGCCCTCACCTGGGCACTCTCTGCCTTCATCTCGCTGGCCCCACTGCTCTTCGGCTGGGGAGAGACTTACTCAGAGGATAGTGAAGAGTGCCAAGTCAGCCAGGAGCCTTCCTACACCATCTTCTCCACCTTTGGGGCCTTCTACCTGCCCCTCTGCGTGGTGCTGTTTGTGTACTGGAAGATCTACAAGGCTGCCAAGTTTCGAATTGGATCTCGGAAGAGCAACTCCATCACCCCCATTACACCGGAAGCCCTGGAGGTAGGTTGTGTTTTGGTTGTGTTTTGGTTGTGTTTTGCTCGGGGCAAGCACTGGCAGCAAGCAAGCCTTTGCAGAAGTGGGGGAAACCTAGACCTAAAGTGTGCAAGGAAAGAGTGACCCACCAAAGCCCTGTGAATCCCGGAGGCTTCCAAGGGAAAGTTGACTGCAAAGCTTGCAAACCCAGGCTGTTGGCTCCTTCTGAGCCCCCAGCTGTGAGCACACAAGGTGTAGCTAAAGCAACTTTGGGCCAGATTGCGAGCCTGAGCTCCACGTGGGCGAGTGGTGACTCACAGATGTCCCCCCATGGAATGCTGAATCAGTGCTCTCCAGCATGAGTAAGGGGTCACCATGCCTCCCGTGGGGAGCCCAGGGGAAGGTGGATGGATGGGGTCCTGTCTCTGCTGGGGACGATAACGTGGCAACCAGCTGTGGCTTTGGGAAGACACTGAATTTACCCAGGCAGAAGACACACGTGCAGAATGTCCTTGTAAATCTTTCCTAATCGTGACTGCATCGTGTCAGTTCATCCCAGGCACGGTGACTCTGCACTGCAAAGATTTCTTGCAGGGAGGAAGCAAATGTGTGCTCATTTTCTTGCCTCTCCTACCAAGAACTCCTAAACTCAATGGGTTTAGAGAAAGTAAGCAGAATTCTGTGCACAGCACGTGGGTGTGTCCCTGTTCTGCTGATCAGATTGTAAATGGGGAAATAATCTTACTGTGATGCTGTGTGAGCAATCCCGTGTACCCTCAGTACTCTCTCTAGTTTCTAGTTTCTAGTCTCACTTAAAATAGTTTCCATCACTGAGAAGAGGGTCATACAGCCACTTTCCCCTCAGAGTGTGACACGGATGGCCTGTGTTTCCCCTGGAGCCTTGGCCATCTCTTGCGTTGTTTGGCTCTGTACCTGCTGTGTGGGATCACCTGACTGAGGTACACGTGGTGCAACTTGTGTTTGTGTTTGGCAGGTGAAAGAAGCTGCCCAGCAGCCACAGATGGTCTTCACTGTCCGTCATGCCACCGTTACGTTCCAGACGGACGGGGACACGTGGAGAGAGCAGAAGGAAAAGAAAGCTGCCCTCATGGTGGGCATCCTTATTGGGGTCTTCGTGCTCTGCTGGATCCCCTTCTTCATCACAGAGCTCATCAACCCCCTCTGCTCGTGTGACATCCCACCCATTTGGAAGAGCATTTTTCTATGGCTGGGCTATTCAAATTCCTTTTTTAATCCACTCATCTACACTGCTTTCAACAAAAACTACAACAATGCCTTCAGGAACCTATTCTTTAGGCAGCAGTGAGCAGAAAAAGCTTTCCTGCTGCTTCAGGAAGCTGATTTCAAGTGTCAATGATTCCTACCAAATTCCTGAGGAAGTTTAAAGCCACAGATACTGAGGTGATGCTAAAAACACATCGCCGTGGGTCGTATGTCCCAGCAACAGCCCCAACTCCTAGGCAGGCTCTCCATTCCAGCCTCTTAATTGCTATTTTTCCTGCAAGTAGCATGTAAGGGCTTCTCCTGCCCAGCAGCCTGGCATCCTCGCTCCAGTGCCCCTCTGTGTTCCTCCCACTTCCCAGTGATGCTCTGTTTGGTGGCACCAATGGTGCAGAGGAGTCCACTGGCAAAGAGTCATATCTGAAACACTGCTTTGGCCACTGCTGGTCTCTCACAGTATTAATTAACTTCGTGCCACGTGCCAGGCTGGGATCCTATAACATCAGGAGGTTTTGTGATTACGTATTTTATGGCTTGGCTGAAAACATGGTTTGTCTTGTCTTTCACTGGTAAAGACTGCTGAGTGCCTGTTTTTGGGGAATAAAACCCTTGGTAAGGGTTAAGTGCAGGCTGCAAGTACCAAGCCTTTTCTCACATACTTTATGAACAACAAATATGTGCTGTTTGCTATTGGATTCTGTGTAGCAAGGGTTTGAGTTTTTTAAAATACTTATTGTGAAAGCTTAATGCATGGTGTACCCTGGAATGAGAGAGATTGCATGGGAAACTCGCCTCTCATTCCCCGACTGCTACGTGTGAGCATCTGCCTCAGAGCTTTTTGTGCAGAAATACCAGCTGTAAATGTTAATCTTTGTGCCTGTTGTTTCCCATTTTAAACCATAAATGTATTTTGAACAGCTGTGGGCAAGTTTCCTGTGGTTTCAGGGGATGCAAGAAGTGTGTTTCGAGTTGCCTGTCAATGGGGAGCTGTGTTTTACTATTTCTGAGTGCAATCCAGGTCTTCTTGAAACTTCATTTCCATGAGCGCTGGGTTACAGCAAAAGGGCAGTTAATGACAAGGTGATGTTTCCTTCTGGAAGCATAATCAAACCATGGAGCTGCTCTTCTGCAAGGACCAGACTTGAATATTTCTTGTTTTGCCCACCTGTCCTTCTCTTCCTGCCCCTCTAAGGCTCTATCCCGCATGGTTGTTATTGCTCTGTTGCCTCCCTGCCTTTCCACATTGCCAGCGTAATTATAGTAGTTGGCATTTCACTCCTAGAAATATATACTGCACTACTGAAAGCCTGACAGGTCTGCAGATAAAGGAAAGCATTAGTTCTAACTTGGGTCTGGGACAGCCACTGAAATCAGACCAGAACTGAAATGGTGGGAAAAAAGACAAGATGGAAATCAGAAGGAGCTGTTTTCATGTCAGATATCTCAAGAAGAGATAAAAGGGAAAAATGTCAATAAATCATGGTAAAGCTCCTTGAGGGTGGGTAGTATTAGTTTCTATCTTTAGCAAATCGTGAGACATCAGATGTTAAAATTGTGACTGGTCCTTTACACCAGTCAAAAATCCTGGCAGGGTTGGCAATAAAAGCCTTTTTTTCTTTTTGTGTCTCGGGACAGGTGAAAATGGAAGCAGGTGTTATTAAGTGTTGCAGCTCTTTCAGGACCAGTTAGACAAACAGCCATCAGCACTGACATGGATGTAGCTGATCCTGCCTTGTGGCAAGAGGAGAAATAGGGTGGCCCTTGAGATCTTACGTAACACATTTTTGTAGAAGTCTGTTAGAAATATTAGGTAAAACCCTACCCTCATTGAAAGCAATGGACAATTTTTCAGTGACTTCAAGCAAATCAGATTTTTATCTAGCATGTCTTGTCTTGTAAAAGCATCCTTTTAATGTTAATTAATTCAAGGAGAAGATGGCTGGGATGGGAGTAATCTTCTAACTCCCCTGAAAGAGGCTCTGACCTGCCCTAACCATGGGCCAATCTTTACAAGTAGTAAGGAGCATTTTCTTTCTTTGTTACATATTTTAAAATATCATTAGTGACATCTCTGATGTATCAAAAAGTGTAATAAACTCTTGAGCTGCTTTTTTTTTTACTCAGTGTAAAAAGGCTGTGCTGCTTTCTCTGGACAGTCCATCACCAATGCAGAGTTGTTCTTTCCAGGAATTACTGCTTTTGTGGTGCCAAGGGTTGTTTAGCCAAAAATGAGTCGGAAAAAATGCTTCCTTGTTCAAGCCAGAACTTCAACTAAGCTTGGTGGTGCCTGAAAGTAGGAGACTACTTCTTAGGCCACCACAGGGACACTCTAAACACTTTAAAACATGGATTACGTGGGAAGTTGGACCTTAGTTCCCCATTTTCACACATAACACCATATCTGCACAACCCTGTGTCAGCCCCAGCCTGTGTCCATGCCATTTTTGTTTGCTCTTTGATGAGTATTGGAGATTCTCTGTCTGTGTTGTGTGGGGTCCTTGCACAGGCTGTGGAATCAGCTGCAAACTCAAATTAATGTCCACTGTTAGCAGACAAAAGTCAAACTGAAATCAGTGGGAAAGTTCCCTACTCTTGCTGCAGTTTGGTGCTGGGCTGAAGTTCCCTTTCATTATACCCTGTGTTTATCCATGCTGTGTCTTAAACAGTGACAGGAGATAATTTTTAAATGACACTGGATAATTCTAATTTGTCTGTAGTCATGAGTAGCCCACCATCCTGGTGTAAATTACATTCACATTTATTTGACAGCCCACATTCCATACAGGCTATTTTCTGCAAATAACAACTTCCAGTTGGTTTTAAGATTTGTTCTTTTGGATCTTGACAAAATTAGCAGCTTTTTTATGGGCTAAGTCCTGTAGCTCATACTTGAGACCTAAGACCATGGACTTTTCTTCTAAATACCATTCCTGCAATGCAATATGACCAGGCAGGGAAAATATCATTATTCTGGAGATTGCACTGCAGACTTCCATTGAAACATGGCACAACGATCTGAGCACAGTGAAGTGGCACAAAGAGACCTTGACATCTGATCCTGGCTCCGAGGCTTTTCACAAACCTCTCATTATTCAAACACAGATGCTGAGTGGGCTCCCAGAGACCCAAATCATGTTTGAAGACATAGGCAACCACAGCTTCAAAGGAGGCATCTTGTACCTTCTTGTTCCCATTTACACACAGAATCAGTGGTGTGAAGAGATCTGCCTCACCGAGGCTTTGTGAGGATTAATTACTAAATGTTTATCATGTACCAGGAAGGTGGAACACTCCGGTTTGAATGCCAAGCAGCATTGTAAATCGAGCTGATACTTAATTCCTTGGAAGAACATTATTACCCATTATTACTGAGCTTTGTATGCAATTTAACGGCTATATAATACTTCCAGAAAAGATTTAACTAACCTGCTTCCACTTGCAATTAATTCATTTCCCTCTCAATGCCCTGACAATTCAATGAGCATCTGCGTGGGAGCTCGATGGCCAGGGCAGCGTGTGCTGGGTCCTGGCCGCTGAGCGTGTCCTCGCCATGCCGAGTGCCTGCTGTCAGGGTTCAAGGAGCAGCAGCTCTCCAGGCAGTCTGCTCCGTGTTTCTTCTATTTCTTAGGGAGGAGAAGAAAAGGTCATTGAAGAATGCCCATGGATTACATGACAGGTTGGCTCACCACCTTCCTCCTCCCCACCCCAGCCCACTGGCCTTTCTTCTCAAGGCAGCCAGGTCAGGCAGGTGACTCCAGGACATGCACCGGTCCTGTGCAGCTAGAGCTGAGCCACACATCGCTTCATCCCCTGGTAACTTTTTTTTCATAAAAATTACTGCTAGGAGATGTGTCCTTTAAACTGTCAGCAGCAGCTGAAAGTAGGAGTTCCCTGGAAGTGAAGTTGCAGGTAATTAAAGAAATTTCACCTGACAAAGGTAATTAATGACTATTCCTTCCAGCGATTGCAGTGGTGAGGTGTGACTGACAAAGTGTCAGTGATTTTTGCAAGGCAGTGATTTGAGCTGCTTTGTTCATGAGGAGTTTGTCACGTTGTACTCTTGGGCCCCTTATTTTACCATCACTGGTAGAGCATCCCCCTGGGACACCAGGAAAGTCGTGGTGGACGTGGTGCAGGCACCATGAATGCTCCATGTAAGAACAGTGGGATGAAACATCCATGGTAAAATTAGCATCCCCACTGCGATACACCCTGGCTGAAAATCGTGACACTGCCAGAATATTCATCAAATTTAACACATGGCCAAAGAGCTCTTTAAATTGTCATTATTTTTAGTTACACCGAGGTGCTGAGGAAGTTGCAGAAGTCTGGAAGGGAGCTGAAGCTGTGCCAGTATTTTAAAAAGGGAAATTTGGAGAGCCAAGTATTTCTAAGCCAAATGCTGTTACTGATTTACAGCTTGAAATTGATCCTTGGCAAAAAAGTGGAAGAGCTGATAAAGGACTCAGTGAATAAAAAATTACAGGAAGTAAATATAATTAAAATAAATCACATTGATGTCTTTGATTGCAGCGCATGGTTCATTGCTGATGGTGATATAAAGTATTCACTCAATAATGAATCTGACTTGACAACACTCAATGCCTCCATGAAAAACTGAAGAAACCAGTATGAGGTTTAAACTGTCCAATAATTGCTAATGACTTACGRACAGGGAAAGGTGTAAATACAGAAAATAAGGTCACTTCTACAGGGAAATGAGTATGGAAACCAGATGGGAGCATTTCAGCCTGACATGAGGGAAAGGCACGGGTCCAGAAGCAGTGGGATGGGGCCCTGGTTGCAGGAGGAGAGACAAGGCTGTGATGGGGTGCATCAGGAGCTGAACATATGGGACTTTTCAGCATTTCAGACTTGTTTCTTGCCTGTGCAGGGGCTGTGTCCAGCTGTGGATTTTATCGTGGTCACTGGAGGAGAGGCTGCAATTTCTGTTCGTCACCTTTTTGCTCTTCCCTCCTCCTCGCCCCCGCCAGGCAGTCAGCCTCAGCATTGCCATTCTGTGTGATTTCCCATGCTGGCCAAGTCGAATACTTTCCCTAATCATCCTCAAAAGCAAGACAGATGGGCCCTTTCCCTGGATCCCCCAGTGCCTTGTTGTCGTTCCTCTGTCTATCACTTSCAGCAGTGGGAAGCACAGCTTCTGTGATGCTGAAGCGCCACTGCTGCTGGTGGATGGGACCGAACGGGGCTGGGTGCAGCTCCAGGGGTTAGCCCATGGAACAGGCACTGCCCCACCACTGCTCTCTGACAGGAAAACTAGGGTGGGGAAAAACAGGAGCTATACCCTCTCCTTGGATTTCTGCTGGAGCCATTCCCAATAAACCAGTTCCTAGTCCTGCTTCTAGTCCCCTCCCTGCTTCTGTTGAGACCAAACCTGGCCAGGCCGCCCCTGCTATGGATCTCATGTCTTCAGGAAGGAAAAAGGGAGGGGTAAAACCTTCCACTGCAGCTCTAATTGCAGGATAAAAGTTCCCCAGCCCTGACTGCCTTCCTGGGAGAGGACCCATCTTCCCATGGCTGAGACATCCACTCTGCCCGGTTTATTCCCTTCCCGCTGCTTCCTGCTGAGGATGGAGACCTCTGTATCATTCCAAATTGCCTGCTGCTGACCAGGTCCCTGTTTCTGTGCAAGTGTTGGACTGAAACATTGCATTTTTCATCAGCTCAGGCTGCAACCTGAGGTCAGTTCTTGTTCCTTGTGCCCTTCCATCCCCAAATCATGGTTATGCACAGGTCCCACCAGCCTCGGCTGCTGGTACAGAGGAGGGCAGCCTTTCGAAATCAGCGTCTTTCTTAGTCAAGAAAATCTCCTTGTCTCTTGGTTCCAAGTGCCAAACCAAAAGCTGAGGTGACGCAAAACCCCAAGATCTGCTTCTTCTTTCCTGAGCTACTGTGATTCAATGTTTGGATCACCTGGCTCTTCACAAGACACCTGGCTGGGCAGTCCCAAAGCCTAAACCATGCCCAGTCAGGTTCACCTTGCTCAGGTCCATCACTTGTCCCACCTTTTTACTGCTGTGCTGTGGTGCTGTTCTGGAGCTCTGTACATCAAGAAACTGTTCACACRTTGGTCAGGGTGCTGCACCATCTCCCTGGCATGGCACGGCTGGACCAAACAGGCCTGCTTCCAACCCAAAAGAGCCTGCCCCACATAGACCATGGTGAAAATTAACGTGATCACCTTGCAACCCACTTCTAGATCTGCCAGCAGCCTGATATCCTGCTCCACAAGCTGCTCCTGTCAGGCAGGCTTTATAGGGGAAGAGCAGAGCCCACTGGTCACGTAGTTTCCCAGTTTGAGTGGAGACCTGCTTTTGAGGAGGGGGCAGGAACAGCTTTGAYGCGATGCCAAATGGCTCTTTCGGCGGGCACCGGAGCATATGGAGCCTCTCGCACAATTGCCTGGGAGCTGCAGGGCTGTGATGTTTTCTCTCTGCTCAGCTGCTCACCTGATGCCAAAGTTTCCAGGTGCATTAAGGCAGGATGCTCCCGCCGCGCGTCTCGGACCTTCCACCTGCCCGTCACGGCGCTGGGGTGAATATTAAACAGAGAGCAGATGCCAAGTGCAAGTACACTTGTGGCACAAGGGGTTACTCGGTATCTGGAATTTGAATGGAAAAAGAGTCTGCGAGCCCATGGTATTAAGCAATTAAGCTTTTCTGAGGCTTTTAAAGAGGAGGCAGGGAGATGCCGAGGAGAGGTGCTGCAGCACGCAGCCACGCGCCTCTGCTTCCCGCAGCTTTGCAGCACAAACCTCAGCCTTACAGGGGATTTCAGAGCACATTACCTTGACTGAAGCCCTCAGGCTACTTTATAAGCTGTTAATAGTTGCCAACCAAAATAAGTGTCAGGGCYGTTTCTTATTAAAATGAGCATTTAGGGCACCTGGAGAACGCTGTAAGTAGCATAAAGCCTATAAATTCCTTCTGAAACCGTCAAAGTGGTCAGCACTTGCATGCAGAACATGGCAAATAATTTAAAAATGAAATTTATTTGACAGGAAATCCGCTGCTGCTCATCAGATGAGCTTCACCACTGTTACTGACACGTGTCTCCAAGACACCRCATACCCACCCACTGTGTGTGCATTACAGCAGCTTCCCCTGGTGATTCCACACGTGACTGTCCTGCAGGGGATTGTGTCCTGGATTCCCCAGCATGAGGTGCGAGGCAGCACCTCCTGTCCCTGGCCACCTGCCCTTCAGGCTAAGATGGATCTGGACATGGTATGTCAGGGTGTGGAGTAGCTGGGCATCTTTTCATCCYGCTGTTCCTCATCCTTCTGTCTGGCAGCCCCAGCTGAGCAGCAGCTCCCACTCCACAGCGCTTCTCCTGGCTCCTTTCTTGCCCAGTGCCCCGAGGAGATCTTCAGTGGCTTGGTGGAGCCTTTCCCTCTGTACAGCCGTGGTGGTGCTCCCAGAGTCAGGGCTGTTCCTCGGGGRCTCTTAGTGAAGGTAATCACCTCATAAACCGAATAAGTCACGAAACCCCAGATCAAATGGGGTGGTAAAAACCTGGCAGGTTGCACTGGTATCCCTCTGAAATGCCTGTTTGCAGTGGGCTTAGGCACTTCCAAACCACACACTCGGCGTGATCCTCACTGAGAAGGACACTGAGGGAAAGAGGAGATCGTCTCAGCCCCAGTCTCTCCATCGCTGTTCATGGGAAGGGGCGTTTGCTTCTTTTAGGACCCCCGTTCTTACAGAAGGGCTCGGACACCCCCTGTGCAGCACAGCGGGACCCCCGCCCCTCGCAGCCTCGGGGACACCGAGGAGAGGAAGAGAGCGCTGTGCTTCCTCCCCAGCTCGTACCCGTGTGCCCCGGCCCCGGCCCAGAGCCTGCTGGAGCGAGGAGAGATGGCTCTGGAGGCGCCGCAGAGGGGCGAGGGCACAGTGCCGGGCTCCCCGCGGGTGCCGTGGGTCTGTCTCTGCTCGAGGGTGCCCGCGTAGGGCAGAAAGAGAAGGATTGTCGCTCGCTTCCTTCTGCCAGCTGCAGTGCAATAGAAACAGAGCAATAGCCCTTTTATTGTTCCCAGATGTAGTCCTGAGAGATGACAAGATGCTTAGAGSGTTTTTGTAATTGTTATTTGGATGGTAATGAAGCACCTAAATAACCTGCGTAACCAAAACCTTAGTCCTGATGGTGGAAGAAAAGGGAAAATGCACTCTGTCCCTGAGCAAGTACCCTCCAGCTTTGTGAGATGTCTCAATGCTGAGGAAAATGAGCAGCATGTTCAGGTTGTTCAGCACTCGGATGCTCAGCCCTTTGTAAGTGCAGAACATCTTTCTTGCTTACCATGTACTGCTGCTCTAACAGGTCTAAAGCAGATCAGTGGTCACAAGCCTGACAGTGCAAGAAGTGTTTGGACAATGCTCTCAGGCACATGGTCTGGGGTGGTTCTGTGCGGGGACAGGAGCTGGACTGGATGATCCTTGTGGGTCCCTTCCTACTCAGCTTATTCCGTGATTCTGTGAAATCTACTCCTTCCCCTCCACCTTCTGAGTGCCCTGAATTTTGAGGCGCTTCAGAGTCGGGTTAGCACTGCACATTTCCAGACTGCTTTCTTTATCCAAATTTGCACTCTCTAACGTTTCTACTCCTGGCGAAGGCACAGCTGCCCAGCCCGGCTCTGGCTGCTGGAGTCCCCGGGGAAGTGTGTGGCTCGGAGCCACCGGCTCTGGGATGTCTGAGCAGCATCGGGGAAGGGACAGCTCTGACTTCACTCAAGGCTCACTGCCCCAGAGAGTACATCAACATCCCACAGCAAGTGGGCAAGAAAACCAGAATTACCCACATTGAGGGGTGATATGGTTTCTTAGGAATGACTGGTTTGTTTTATGGGACCAGAATGCAAGCTTTTAATGCACAAATGTCCCAAGGAGATTTTATAGAGATAGGTGAGTATGGAAGCCTCTTTTTAGCTTTGCCTTCCAAGCAGAGCAGCATAGGAGACGTGGGCACATACACACACCAATTTCCCAGATTAACTGCACTGAGTTTTCCCACCAAGCATACAGCACTGAATTCCTAAACATACCAGGAAAACACGTTCTCTTTGGGCACAACGATCAGCCCACGCACACTGGAAAATATCAACACAAACAAACATACAAACATTTCCTACAAAACAAACATACACATAACCACATGTGCACTTCTATTTAGAATCACAGAATCATAGGTTGGTTTGGGTTGGAAGAGACCTAAAGATCATCTAGTTCCAAGCCCCTTGCCTTCCACCAGAACAGGTTGTTTAATGCCCCATCCAGCCTGGTTCTAAAAACCTCCAGTGATGGGGAAGTGGTCACACTGCATCAACCATTTTAGCTGGTTTTTGGTTATTTTGCTCTTGACTAGAAAGACTGAATGAATGTGTGAAGGACAAAAAACCTCTCTCAGCAAAATGTTAATTACTAAAGCCTGTCTCTGATCAAGGATAAAAGGAAAGGTGAATCAAAGGTAAACTGATTTTCACCAAGGAAAATTCTGATAGCATGTTGAAYCTTTCTATTGCATCAATTGTGTGTGATTTGAGGAGAAAAAACATTTCCAGAACTCTTTCTGGTGGAGATTAGCAGAATGTTTTGGAAATCACCCTGGTCATTTAGGATGAAGGGTCATTATGCATGAAGGGTTCATGTTATTAGGAGAGGCTGCTGTAGGCAGAGATAAGGAATGGGATCAAGAGTTCACAGAGTGGCTGAGGTTGGCTTGGGGTTACCTGGTCCACTCCCTGCTCAAGCAGGGATGCCTAGAGCTGGTTGCCCAGGACCATATTTGGATGGCTTTTGGKTGTCTCCAAGGATGGAGACTCCACAACCTCCCTGGGCAACCTGCAGAAGTCCTCAGGCACCCTTAAAAACATGTTTCCTGATGTTCAATGGGAACCACCTGTATTTCCATTTGCCCCCATTGCCTCTGACCCTGTCACTGGACATCACTGGACCTTTTTGAAAGGTCTTCAGCTTGAGACTAACGGGACAGAAAAGCTTGCAGGGGCTGCATTCATTTGGACTGCAATGTGACAGATAGCTTTATCTCTTCACATTCATATCCTCTATTGCAATTAAATCAAGTGTATTGTTCCAGTGTCCGATTGCATGTGGGAGGCAGGGATGTAGTCTGTACTCTGACTTACAGTATTCTAGGAATTAATGAAAAAATTTTCTGTATTTTTTTTAAATAGAGRCAAAAATGTTATTGCCTCCTTTTTCTTACTGCCTTCAGGGATCATCAGGAGAATTCTTGTAGCTACATGTCTCACAAGTATTTAAAATAGTAAAACATATAATAGCCTCTTTCTTCTTCTTCTTTTTCTTCTTTTAGAAAAAGAAAAAAACCCTGTATGAGCTGCTTGGCAGTTGTTKGGTGATGTGTGGGTGTATCGTGTGTGTGTCGAACTCGCCGCGGGGAAGCTAATGAAGAACGAGGAGTTTTGCCTACGACTTAAACATCTCTCTTCCAGTCGCTCATTTGACTGGCATTTCGGGGAAAAGACAGTGGTTTGAGGATTAAAGAGAAGTCAGAAGTGTGGAGGTGACAGACAGTGACGTTCGGCTGTGGCTGATGCTGCAGCACAACTCTGCAGCTCCCGGCGGGAGGCTCCTCTGGCTGGGGAGGTGACAAGCTGCCAGTTTGTCATTGGGCTGCTCTGTACTCAGACTCCTCTTGCTCTACACGCCTGGTGGGGCTCAAAAATGCCCGAACATCCCCATGCACCACTGAGAAGGCAGCCCAGGTGTGAGGCACCTTTGCTCACAGTTGTGTTGGTCTCGCGGCACTTCAGCCCTGGCTCCTGGAAATGAAGGCTAATCCCATCAGACAGGAAGAGTTTTGGCAGCCCTTTGCTGGTCTTGTTGCTTAGTCCTTCTGCTTGAGACAGTGAAAATGGGCTTTGCAAAGAGGCAGAGCTCAGGYGTATGAACAGGGGTTATCACTTGAGGATAATCCAATGCATCTCAGGGGTGAGAAAGCATTTCACAAATCTGTTAGCAAGAGGGGCTGGGAAATACAAGCATCTCTTCGTTTAAGATGAGACTTAGATGATAAAAACCATGGTTCTGAGAATAGCTCAAGAATTAATTATGTGTGTTTCTTTTTATTTGGTGGAATGAGAGGAAGCACAGTGGGACTTTCTTCTTTAGCCCAATGTCCTGCTAGTCAAATTACCTCCTTGGACTGAGTTCATAAAATCCATGCACAATAGCAGATTTACTACATCTACACCTCCAGAAAATGGGGAAATATAGGATTTTTAACAGGTGACACACTGTTTCTTTGACTACTGGCCATGCTTTGTAAATAAGAACATGAATGTCCAGAGGCAAAAATATTGATGCTGTTTCAAGTGATGGCTCCTGCGGTCTCCAGTTGGGTATTACATACCAAAAGCTTTACCACTGTCAACTGCAAATGTTACACGTATTTTCAATCCTGGAAATAAAGCAGGACTTCTGACCCACAGTTTCACATCAAAAGCGTTCACCCTAAAGATGCCAGAGCCAATGCTTTTTTGTCCTGCAATGTCCTGTGGAAAKGGATGTTGGATTTGCCAGGTGGATTTTAGAGGATCTGCTCAAGAAGTGAAATATGGATGCACCTGGCTTGTGGGTGGGAAATGCTTCAAAACTTCCCTGTTATCGGCTACTGTTAAACAGGTCTCCATGTGATTTTTATTTGGTTTTTCAAAATCCATCAGGCAAACAGAAGTGGCCACCCAGAAAAGTGTTGTTCTGTTGGTAACACTTTGGAATTCTTAATTATTCTCAGGTTATTCCCAAGCAATTCTGCAATGCAGAAAGGTAGAAGGTGCCTGGCTGAAGCAATGACCACCCTACTGCCCATATTATGGTCTGAAGGCATGAAACTGTCCTTTGGGCTGGTGCTATTCTGGTGTTGCAGCTCTGCCTTTGCTTGTCCATAGGCTCCATATGGGTCCCCACCCCAACCCGGACCTGCCTGGCCTTGGCTCATCCCTGTCCCCATTCCCGCAGAGGTGCCCGACATCACTGAGCTGGTGCTGAAGGCCCTTGCTTGGGAATGCTGTTGAAAGAGGGGAGAGGTTGTTTCTCACCTTCCGTGAGGTTAATACATCAAATATTTATATATGTAGCTTCAACTGCCAAGTTTCTGGCCAAGACTTGCACTTCAGAAGGTTCCTGAAGGCTCTGCTGTTCCCCTCTGGCCMCTGACGTGGGCTGCTCCTCTGAGCTCCCTTCCATTGCTGCCGAACCAGACATGGATACCTGAAACAATCCCAGGCACCAGCCTGTGTTTAAGCATTGCAGATAGATGCCCAAGGCATGCAGACAGGCATGGATCTCGGCTTTGATCTGTGCACACACACCACCCCCTTTATCTTTTACTACCTGTTGTAAAATCCCTTCCTCCAAAGGTCTGTGATCCCACCTCGGGGTTTTGCTGCTTCCCTGCTGCAGATTCCACAAGGATTTATGGGAGGTGCAAGCTGAAAGAAAGGCTCAGAGGAGGAGCTCTTGGACCAGACAGTTCCTGGTGGGCAGTGTGGGACTGGCAGTGCTGGGGAACAAAACACTCTTGGCATTTGCAGTTCAGGTTTCCAGGAAGCCGAGAGCCAGGAGCTCCTCTCCCAGCACTCACCGTGCTGTAACCTCCCCTCGGTGCTGCCTCAGACCTGCCTGAGTCAGACCAGCAGGGAAGGGGCACGGAAACACCACACAATAATGTCTTTGTGAAAGTGGTGAGTTGCCCAAACTTGCAGTTGGCACTCTGTGCCTCTCTGAAGCACACACTGACATCAGGCAGCKATGTCTTGGTACACAGCAGGGTCACTCTTGCAGGGTATTTTCTGTCCTGTGCTTTGGAAGTTGGAAGTGATGCTCCAGCAAGCTCTGCAGTCTTACAGAATATGAATTGTCCCCTTTTGACCCACTTATCAGATGACCTTTCCTATTTCTGAAGACAATKTTTGCATGCGAGCTGTGTTGTTCATCTGCATGGCAGGTACTGTTTGGCTTTAAAAAACCACCAAACAAAACGAGCTCTGAGCATGGCTGGTCTGGAGTCATCATTCTACATTTTATTACATACATTCTTTTTAAACCAGCTCCTCTCAAAGGCCTTTTGAAGTGGGAAAAAAGAGCAAATGTGGGGTGGGTAGGAGAAAGAGGGAAGTTGTAAGGGTTGACAAGATTTGCCCCTCGAAACAGAGCAGAGGGAATTGAACCCATCCTATTCTGCAGATTTCAGAGATATGGGAGCAAAAAACATCTCCTGCCATTTTGTGAGTCCAACTGGAAAAGTGCTGGGACAAGAAGACAGCCCTGTGTGGCCAGTCAGAGCAGAGCAGCTTTGCAGCAGGTAAAACAGCTGTGGATATTGTCCCTGCAACAACCTTCACAACCTCACCTTGGGGCTGAACTGCAAAGCAAGTCACCATAGCTGAGCAGGCTCACGAAAAGAGATTTTCTTAGGAGGAAATTTTGAGAGGTTAAGTGAGTTTGCAGCAGTTTTAGTTAAGGTTCTGAGTTCAGGGTTCAGTGCTGAATTTATCGTTTTTTGCTGCCCTGGGCTGGTGCTGGATTTCAGCTGAAGTCTTGGTGTGGAGATATATCATAGCACATGTGCTGTGGCAGTAGTGTTGCATTGTTTATATCTCCTCAGTTGTACAAAGAGGAATCACTTAATTCACAATTTCATCCCAGCAAGTAATAGTTCAGTGTAACACCATGGAGCAGCACATTCCCTGCCTCCTGAGTACCTGTACTGCCCTTCCTGGTGTGTCACCCACAACTGTTTGCAAGCCACAAGATCTGGGTTGGAATGGGCAATTCTCTGCTGTCCTGTGATTTGGAAGCCCTGTTAGCATGTCAAGAAATGAGGTGGGTAGAGTTAAAAAATCACCTCCCTGGGCATTACTGTGGAGCTTCATGAGGGTCTCACCATCACTTTCCTGTGGGAGACCACAGATCAGAGCTTCTCCCACTGCCTGCTTTCCATCCTCCTGTTTCCTCTCTCTCATGGACACTTTGACAATAGGACTCTCCTCAACAGGGGTCAAGGTGAAATTCAACCACATACAAAGAAGCTAAATTTTTCCAGGGCAGTTAACTGTGGGAAGAGCTAACCGAGCACATTACCATTACTTGGAAGCAAAAACCTGTTTTTTTCTGAAAGATTCTGACCAGGAGAAGAAGGCCTGAGGCTGATGAATAAAACAAAGTGTGGAAAGCTATAGAAATGATAATAAGAAGGCACCTTGTGGTATGATGCCAATAGTCACTTGGAGATCTGGGATTATTTCTCCAGCTTCTGCTTGAGTTCTGAATTTAGCTCCCTCAAATACTACTGCCTTCAATCCTCCCTCTTCCTCATGTTTAAAAATTACTGCCCTGAAGACAAAATCTGAGATGCTCACATTAACATTAATGCAGCCTTAGACTCCCAGCCTGCTAATCCAAAAGATCGCACAATAAACCACTCTCTTGATCCAAATGGTTGATGATAGGCACTGAGAAAACTGCAGTGAGACGTCCCAGGSTGAACAACTGCCCAGAGGCATGTTAATGGCAGGAGGAAAAATCCCACATTACACCAATATGTGGATTTGGGCAATGCTTGAGCCTGGTATTAAAGACCTGAAGACAGCCAGGATCTCACCTGCCCCTGAAACATCACTTCAAGGCCCAGAGCAAACGCTCCGTGGTGCACAAGCTGTTCCTCATCCTAGTATGAAAGTTGTGGAAGTGATACTAATCTAAATCCAAATGTCAGGATTCAGATTGCTGCCAAAATTTAGCCGTGGTTAACAAAATTACCCCAAAAAAATCCAACTCAAAAATTTGGGGATGCTCATTACAGAGCAGGAGCCAAGGAAACTTGTTTACAGCTCACTCTCCATTTAAAACAGTTAATCACTAAGCCTTGGCTGCTCTTCCCACAGATTACCCAAAGGATGCTTGTCTGGTTGGATTAAGCCAAAATGCCMTGATAGAGTCAGCTACTGCCTGGGATATGGATGAAAACTGGCAGGTCAACTCAGGGATTTACCAAAAAAAAAAAAGAAAAGGATAGAGAGAAACTATCTATTGAGGTAACAGGGACCACCTTTTTGGCCCCTTAGTTACTTCCTGATACCAGGCCTGAATTCATAACCGAGGAGGTGTATCTGAGATGCTCCTGGACTTCCCCAGTTGTGGGGTCTTCTCTGGCCATGAAGTCATAAAATGCACTAAGAAATGCTCTAAAGATGAAACTACTGAGAGAGGAAACAAGAAGTTTGGAAAATAGGAACAATTTCTTCTGCTGTTCTTTGGAAGAGCCACTGTCCTGAGGAAGCAGCAGCAGGTGTGGGCTTAATAGATACAAATCTGGACAGCACAAGAAAACATGAGTTTTTGTGGGAGACACTTTCCCAAGGTGAGTCTGCGTTTGGAAACTCTCAGCTTTTCCCTCTGGGGGCCAGGTGAGGGACACAGGGTCTGCAGCTTCTTCTCCAGCCRTGGATATTATCCAAGACTGACCCTCACCTTACAGTCTTGGTCATGGACCTGCCTGGACGCTGGGAATGTGCCTGGAGATCCGGCTGGTGGCCATAAATTTATCTGCCTGCAGGGTCTACATGGCTGGTTCAGACTGTCAGAGGTTGTTACTTCAGTTAGAAAAAAGACAAAAATTATAAATATCTCTCATTCATCAACATATTAGGTAAGTTACACATTCTGTGAAGGAACCAGGTGCTGAATTCTTTGTGAAAGCAGGAAAGTATCTTCATCTGAAATGGTTATTTTCATTTAAATGASAGAAAAAGTCAAGATGGATGTGTGCTATCTTCCCAGACCTCCCCTGGAGAAGCATGAACTTTACAGATTAATATCTGGWAATATTCAGCAGCATTCACTTAGGTCGTTATCAGACATAAACCAGACCAAGTACAGACTTCTAATTGCCTTTACAAATAATAAAATATCTAGAACATAATTTCTTGGCGTTTTCAATTGCATTTTTCCTCTATACTGCAGCTATAAAGTGATCACTGATGCCTAAGAAGCATCAATGAAAATTGAGACATCAAATATTAGGAAGTCCCTTATTTATACACTATATCTACAAAAAGAATGCCTTTCTTCAGTTGAGCAGTAACAGTTTTAATCTGTGTCTCCATGTCTCCTTTCCTGTTCCAATGCAAAGTTTTCATCAAAAAGAGCTTTCCATTTAGGAAATCCATCAGCCTGTCTACACCATCTTTCTGAATACACTTGCAATTATTTTGCCTCCAAATTACCTCATTTGCATTTTGTAGTGTGTTCTAACTCCAAAACACGTTTCAGAAAAATTAAACAGCAAAGAGATATCCTAGAGTACATTTCAGTTGACTTTTCCTTAAAGTAATAGTTATTAATGGTAGAAGTTTCTTCTTTCTTGAATATCATGATCTAAAATTAACAGCAGTAAGCAATCATTTGAGGTGTAGAATGCTGCTAATCAGATTGGAATTAAAGCWTTAAGTCATTTAGTKAAAYAGTCAGGGAAATCATCTTAGGCAGCAAGTCAGTCTGGGCCACCCAAAGACAGCTGGGTTGATGCTGGCTGCAGACCTGCTCCTCAGCACTCAGAGCCAGGCTCGGCAGCGTTTGATAGCAACGGTGGAGCTAAGCAGCATTTTAAAAGCTCTGTTTTTTCCTTTTTTTTTTTTCTCAATCTGCACTTTCAGACCAGCACTGAAATGTTTTAGACGAATGGGAAGGCTCTCTCCAGGTCCCTGTGAAGAGACCAGCAACCTTGTGGTTACGCAAGTGCGTTAATTAGGGCTGGCTGGCTGCAGAGCCTGCGGAGGATGCAGAGCAAYGAGGGGCAGAGCACCAGTGCAGGAGAGAGGACATCAGTTCATAACTTGCACTCCAGTGAAACGTGTGACCTTTTGCTGTGGATCCTGAGAAGCTCAATAGACTTGACATTAGGAAGCATTTCTTTACTGAGAGCGTGGTTGGAGAGTGCAACAGGCTTGTTGCAGAGGTGGTCGATGCCCCAAGCCTGTCAGTGTTTRAGAGGTATTTGGACAATGCCTGAAATAATTTGCTTTAAATTGTCCAGCCCAGAAGTGGTCAGGCAGTTGGACTGGATGGTCTGTAGGTCCCTTCCAACTGAAATAGTCCCTTCTATTCTACAGTGACTTGAAGGACTTTATCACTATAATTTTCCTTATCAAACTTGCCTACAGATTCACCCTGGCGAATCAGGCAGCTCCTCTCTTGGACATGGGTCCTGGCTGGAGCAGGGGTCAGTTGGCTTCTCAGCCTGAGCCAGGACACAGATTGGTTTCTCCTTGCTGCACCAGCCTGTGCCCAGGGCTGGGAAGAGCTTGTCCATGGAGGTTCAGCCCGAGGCAGTGTGTCCCATGTCCTTGGTGCTGTCTTTAGGACCGGCACACTGGCAAAACACAGCACATGGCTTGTTTTCAACCAGCCTGTTTCTGACAGGACTGCCTGGGAATGGGACTTCTGCTTGTGAACTGTCCCGAGATCCACACCCAGCTGCTCCCACCCACTGCTTTGCCTTTTCACAGCAGCAATTCCCAACAAACACCAGCAATTCTGGGGCCATAACGTTTACTGTGATTTTATGGGATTCATTCATCTCTTTAAAAAGAAAAGTGGGTTAACAAATGAGTTTTAATACAAACATGATCAAGCAGTGCAAACTGGAGCAGAGTGCTTGTCAGTGCTGGGGTTTTCAGTCCAAATCCCACTGCCAGCAGAGGTAGGAAAGGCCCTTCAGAGACATCTCTTGTCTTTCAAGTTGTTTGGTGTTTCTCRGCTGCACTCTGCTTTTACAAAGTGGCTTTCTCACAGCAACAATCAAATTTGTTGCCTGAGGAGGGACAAAGGCAATTCCCCTAACTCATTCTCCTAAACAGTAATCTTCTTTTAAACAGGTTTACGGTGTCTCTTTCCCTGGCGAGAAATGTGCAGGGTAAGAACAGCACAGAGCAGTTTACAGCACATTGACTGAGCTCGCAGAGAGAGGCAGCAGCATGTTCCTCTGTCTCCACCCCACAAGAAAAACCAGCTGTGGGAACAGGAAAACCCTTCACACTGTGGGAAAGGCCTGACCACACAAGGAGCAAGGCCAGTGGGGCTGTTCCAGCGGCTTTGCCCCCTGCTCTGCAGGGTAGTTTTCCAGGGAAACCCTGGGATGCAGCAGCTCTTGCTGCAGCAGCAGGAACCCAGAAGCAAGTCTGGTTCAGCTGGAAGGAGCCTTGTGGACCGAGGTTGTGGCCCTATTGCCTGGCTCTAAGGTTGAGGAAATCTGCACACACCTGCAGTTTCTGGGTTTTCATACTGGCTTGCTCATGTGTTTTCAGCTCACGTACAYGAGCCCTAGGCAAATGAAGCATGTGGACTTTTTGTTGCCTTTTTTCCTTTGCATCTAAGCTCTATTCCTGTTTGCAAATAGCACATCACACAGAAAGGGCACATATTGCTTACTCCTCTCACCCACCTGGTGAAGGAGAAAGTCATATCACTGCAGGACATTGCTGAGCCCATCTTCCCAGGCACGTGAAATAGCCCATGCACATCTGTGGCAACCCCTTTAACAGGTTCAGTCAGTCCCCGTGAAGCATTTTGGAGAGGTTGGATAGATACCACAAAGTCAGATCACTCTATACATTACACTCAACTTGTCCTCGTATCCCACTGTTTGATTCAGGGCTGTGATTTCTGGTCCAGAACTGCTCATAGTAGTAGTTATCTTTTGACAGAAAAGGCATTAAATCCTCTGTAGTAAGGAGTGTGTGGGTTTTCACATGCTGTATCCACTTTGTTCACAGTTTGCAGGCAGCTTAAAAGCAGCTATTGAAGATACCGAGGCTCTGCCTGTTATGGGAAAAGCTTTTACGAAAAAACCTTGGATAAGATTGGCTGGGGGATGTTTCCTAGTGCTGAATATCCGTAATTTTAACCAACTACACTTTAAATAATACTTTTTTTAACCTGTGATATGAAGCACTGCCTGAAACTGTTCCTGCCACTTTGGAAACCCAATGCAGCCTTTAACTCGTCTCTTCTGAATTGCTCTTTTACCACAAATTCATTCCCCAAACCCGTTTTTAGTGGGAGGGCTGCCTTGAAAGCCGTGCCAAGTACATAGACCTCAGAACAAGATATATGGTAATGCCCATCACTGCTTCCCTGCAGCACTGCCCAGCTGCTGTGGGAGCTCTTCGCTTTGCTGTTTGGAAAACACTCCCATGTCACTGACACTTGTAAATGATAGAAACCAGCCGTGTGTTTGCAGCCTGGTGAAGTGCAGGTGGGTGTTTGTCTGAACCTCGGGGTTCCAAATTCAACTGTTTCCAAAGAAGTGAAGGAGCCGTTAGAAAGCAGCAAAGTTTAATTTCGGAAAGCAAGCCAAATTTCAAGCTTACAGCTGGGGAAGGGATGGAGGATGCTTCTGTCTGTGAATGTTTGACTCTATCCTAGTGGAAGAATAATGCCCACCGGAGAGAGTGTGGATGCACGGCCTTTCAAGAACTGGGAACACACAATATATGGCTCCAGAAGGATGAAAAATGCTCATTACAGATGAAAGCATGGAATCACAGAATGGCTTGGGTTGGAAGGAGCTTTAGAGACCATCCAGTTCCAACACCTCTGCTGTGGGCAGGGACACCACCTGCTAGACCAGGTTGCTCAGAGCCCCATCCAACCTGGCCTTGAACACTGCCAGGGATGAGGCATCCACAGCTTCTCTGGGCAACCTGTGCCAGGGCCTCACCACCCTCTGGTTGAAGAATTTCTTCCGAACATCTGATCTAAATCTCTTCTCTTTTATTTTAAAGCTATCCCCCCTTGTCCTATCACTCTCTGCCTGTGTAAAATCAATGAAGGGAATAAAAGTCTCATTTGTTAAACCAAGCAGACAGTGATCATTTAGAAAATACCCACCATTTAAGCTCAAATCTCCACTTTTGGGATCACTTTTGGATTATACCCATTGTATCTGTGACTGTCTTAGTGTCACTGTTATCTCTCTATCGAAATTTCTATTTGCATTGCCTCTCAGTTGATCCTGTCAGGTATATCTGTGCTGCTTTTGCATGTTGAGACACTTATTCAATCCCCTCCAAAGCACTGAAATCCTGCACATCAAAGCATCCAACAGGCAAATCCAGTTACTTCCAACTAGTGTTTCTGTAACTAGATTTTGTAGAGGGTTCAATATGCAGAAAAGGCAGAAGATATTTTCAATGAATAAATTGAGTGGATTTAGGTGCTTTATATTTATTTGAAATTCAATAGGCATGCTTTGTAATGCTTTCTCCATGAGCTTCCCAAATGTGCCAGGAACAATGCACAGGCTGAAAGCCATCATTCCAAGGCGCTGCAGGCTTTGTTCTGCTCCAAAGGCAGGTTCCCCTCATCCTCTGGATTTGCTTCTATTTGCAGTGTTTAAAATTTAATACAGAAAAGCCAAAACTGAACCTTGTACAGTCTCCAGGGAGTTATATGTCTGTGCTAATGGATAAGCATCTTAAAAGTGACTTAATTTTGCTTGCTGCCATCTGGTTTCTCCCCGGTATCATTTTTTTGGCTGAACCAGTGCAGTAAAACTTGTACCAAACAAAGCTGTGCCCGTGTCAAAGAGCATCTCCCAGCTCCTGCTCAAAATGTGTTTTGGACCTGAGGATCCTGAGCAAGTGCTGGACAGTATTTCAACAGTGCTTAATAGTAACTGTGGGAGCTCAGATTCATCCTTACCCCATTTCTTCTCCCACCAGCCCAACTTCACCCTCTAATCAACACTGAGCTCATGGTCTTTGCCCTGCCTCTCATACAGACAGGTCCAAACACTTTTTCTCTTCCCCAAAATGCACCTTCAGGCTGTTGCACCTTCTGTGGAAAACTCCCCTGCAAACCAGCCAGGCCACATCTCAAAACGCAAATGCCACAGACAAACCTTCAGGGCATCCCTCAAATCTCCCATATTGGCCTGAATGAAATCCCCACAGGAGACTTGCCCAAACTTTCAGCAAGACCAGGGTCCTTGCTGAATCCCCACAGCCCCATTTCCACCTCTTCTGGAGCGGCAGGCCTGTCCCTCATCTCAGCTGTGGGGGCCAAGGAGGTGCCTGCCCATCAGATCTCTTCACTGCCCTCCGCAGCTCGGCTCGTCTCAGAGATGGCTCGTCTGTGATCCACCACACATCTGATTATGAAAGGAACCAAATTCCCGTTCTTAGCCCATCCAGGTGGAAGCGAGACGTGGAGAGATGATATTTCTACTGCCAGCATCAGCCCCTTCAGCTCAGTGTCCCTGTTTCAGTGAATGGAGGAGTAATTTCAATTTTAAACTAATTTATCCTGGGTAGCCTTATATTTGTGGTAGCCCTTTTTCTTGCCAGTTTTTTCATTGTGCCTGCGGTTAACTCAACTGCCTCCCTCATTTTTCTTCCATAATCACTTTTTTCACTGGTATTGCAGGTTGGATTTATGACTTTTACTCAGCATCCCATAATGTCATGAGGCAGCTGAGGATCAATTTTTTCCTCATGCATATTAAATCCAGCTGCACAGGGAGCTCACTCTCTGCCAACCACTTGCTTTCTAGCAAAGGTCAGAGCAAGAAAATGGAAAGAAATGCCTCTTGCTGTGTTTCCTCCAAGCTCTTTGAGATCCTGTGTTATCCAAATGGGAGAAGTTGAAGGAAACCTGACCTGACTTCCAACTACTGGAGGTCCTTTCCAACCCGAAGTCTTCTCCAGCCCCAYGGAACTGCTGTGAATGTCACACCTCTACCAGTTACAGCAACGGGCCCAACTGCATTGCCTCTGGATTGCACTGAGTCTTTTCTGTTGATGAATTTTTGCCTTCTGTGCTGCCCTGAACATCTGCCAGTAAATCCCAGGTTAGCCAACATTTCTGTGCTTTCCTCTATTTCATGGGAAAATSTCTATAGCAGATTTGCTGGTTCACTGTTCCAAAAAGTGAGATTTGCTGATGGGCTCCAAACATGTGCAGATGTGCAGCATTTGCCGTTCATGGAAAGATGCTGCCAAGCTGTTTCATGTCTCAAGGAAAACTGACTCCTCTTGACAGAGTTCTGGTTTTATCTCCTTTGGTGAAGTCTCTGGGCTTTAAATCCTTTTTTAGCCACATCCAAGCTCATGACCTTTTCTGTTTCATGCTCTGCCTTGTCCAGCTCACAATTCTTCTTAAAAAGCTGGCTGCCTTTGCTGTCTCACCCATCACCTCTCTTTATTGTGGTGGTATATAAATGAGGGGTCCTGCCTGGTGTCCTGGGAGCAAGGCAGAAGGACAGGCACAGCCCTCGATGTCACCAYGTCTATGCACAGAGACATCCGGAGCGTGGCTTTGCTGAGTGTGGGAGTGAACCAGCAACCACAAACAAGTTCATTGCTTCCTGTTCAGCCAGCACTTGGTCCCAAAGCCCAGTCTCAGAGGCACACAGGATGGCAGAAGACATTAAAGCTTCCTTTAGTACCTGCATTGCTTCTCATCACCCACTCATGCTCCTTCCCGTACCACGCTCCCCCAAATCTCCTCCCAAACTGCYGGCACTCCTGAGTAATTTCACATTTACTTTTATGGATACAAGCTCCTGCTTAATCATCTGTAACATTGCCTGGCATTAAAGGTGCTGATTAAACATCTCACTTCCAAAGGGGTTTAATCCACCTTAGGAAAAATCACCCCCCAGACTGTGCTGTACCAACTGGTACAGTCAGTGCACAGCACTGGCAGCCTTGGCTTTCCTCCCCAGAGAAGTCAATCATACCTGTAACAACCTCCCTGGATTTATTCCTTTATTGAGCAGCCTTCTTCCACTGAATCCCTTCAGCCACTCTGACACCAGGAGAAGAATACCAGTGACACGAGCAGAAATGAGCAAGGGACAGAATTGGGGTAAAGTTGTGTATTTTATGGTGTAACGTATGTGACAGCTGCAGCAACCCTAACTTCTCGTGGTGATTCTTTTGATATTAAGAATCCTGCAAAAGAGTGTCTGACAAAAAATTAAATATTTGGGCAAATTCTAGTTGCTTTCTTCCTCACAAAAATCACGGACATAATAATGAAGCTCCCACCCCCCTCTGCAGTGATTCTTCCCGACACACCTCCACWGCAAAGGAGGAAGGTCTCTGCCCTCCCTACACTGCTCACAGGATACTCAAAGTAACAAGTGACAGGATGCAAAAAGATGGCCTCACGTTGTGCCAGAGGAGGTTTAAATTGCATTGTAGGAAAAATGTCTTCACCAAAAAAGGTTGCCAAGCATTGGATGAGGCTCACCCAGGCAGTGGTGGGGTCACCAACCCTGGAAGTGTTAAAAAACCATGAACATGTGTCACTTAGGGACGTGGTTTGGTGGTGGACTTGGCAGTGCTGAGTTAGTGGTTGGACTCGATGATCTTAAAGGTCTTTTCCAACTCAAACAGTTCTATGATTCTAAATTTGATTTCACTTRCACCTACAACCCACTTCACAGTACCCAGATCACTTCTGCAAGGAGTTTTCTCTGCTGCCCTGGCTGGGGCTGAAAGAACTATTGCAACACCAAACACAGAGTTTGGGATTCTCAGAGCCATCGTATCRTGTCACTTTTCTGTCATGGTTACTCCCTTGGCTCTCACTTCACTGGCAGAAATCCACAAAACAGAGGGTCAAAGGACAAAAAACTTAATTTCCTGCCCTTCTCAAAACAACCTTCCCACTCACCGTTGTGAAAAATTTGACCAGATAGAACTGGTAAGTCTTTTTTTCTTCTGTCTGATCTTCGTGTTACTATCAATTCTTGTTGAAGTAGTTGCCCAGCTGACCTCCCACACTGCTGTGTTGAAGAAAAGCCCTTCCCTTCCCCGCAGGGCCGTGGCAGGCACCAGGCAGCCTCTAATCACACCAGCCCAAGACGTGGTTTGTATGCGTGGGTTGCTTTAAAAGGGTTCTCTTTTTCTCTCTTTCCTGTTGGAAAAGCAGCTCCACCACCTTGTTGTGTTGATAAGGGAAACAAGGTCTGGACMGTCAACAGGGAAAAGAAATTTCTGGAGGAAAGAGTTGGAGGATTTGAGTGGCATTTTACACTAGGCAATCCCAAACSAACCCTGAACCCATAAATATTTTTTGTGAGAGCCTGTGTGCACCAGAGATGGCTGATGGTGGCTCGTCAGAACTGGCAGTGTCAYTGCAGTTGACACCCAGACCTGTTCCCTGCTGCCCACTCACGGGGGAGGTGCCTTTGGCACATGATGGGGTGAAGGGGGAGGCCAGATAATTGTGAGGTTTCTGTTTCACGTGGCCACACCRAGRGTCCTCTCCTGCGTGTGCAGAACCRTAACTCAGCACCACATCCCACAACACCAGGACTGGCCACAGCATCCTGGCTCCAAACAGTGTCAGGGTYGGAGGGGGTGGCAATGCTTTGGGATCAGCTGATGAAGCTGGAGAGTGAATTGGCAGGGAAAATCTCTGCTAAATTACTTTTTTTAAAGTAGAGAGACAAATTTCTTCACTTTGCAGTGTTCAAAATGTCACCTTTGTATTTTGCAGCTCTAAATGACAAATTTCTAAATTTTAATTCGGCTTCATGACAAAAACCCCAATAAATTCATGGAGCTGCTATTTCTCTTCTCTCTGTAGACATTTCTCAGTGTTTCCATTCAACTTTAAATGATTTTTCCTTCAGACCCTTGGTGCCTCTAACGAACTAGCACACCAAACAGAGGTATGAAGCTGCTCACCACCTGGGCTCTGGGCTTTTGTCATGGCAGATCTCAGCATGACACCACAGCATAGCAAGCTCAGGACTTTCGGGTGTCAGCACCAGCCCGGTTCCACTCTGGGTGCAAGCATCACCATTCATAACTGCCTCAAGTAGCCAAAAATCATAGCACCAACGTAAAATGAGTTTTAAAATAAAAACCAGTATATGAATGCTTTGTGTCAAGAATCACCTTTATATTCTGCACATGGTTCATGATGGGACACATAAGCCCAATGTAATGCTAAAATGCTTCTGCAGTTTACAGAACTGCAACAGTTAGTCACAAATTATTATGAATTTTGGCTGTAGGTAGTCTCTCCTTTTTGCATTTTAGGCTGTATTTTGACCTATGAAGCTTTCCTTTATGTCTGTTAAGGTGAGATTTTTCCTGCTGGGAGAGAGTACACTCCCACTACTCCAAAATCTGGCACTTTAGAAACACTGAATGTTATGGGACTTGCAGAAAAAAATGCCAGCTCTGGACACTGTCTGGGATCTCCTCCCACAAACAGCTAACACTGCATCTTTTCCAACCTTAATGGCTCTGTGATGTGCTGACTGAGAGCCAAGCACTCTGTCGCTCTGTCAGAAAGCACACAGTGTGTTCAGTTGTGCAGGAAACTCATTCAGCTGAAATATATCCAGCCACTAGCACAAATTTCATCAAAATGGATTTTCTTAACCGCTTAAATCCCTTCTGGTGTGTTTTAGCAACCTAAAAAAAAGGTATTGTGATAATGAGTTGTCTATATGGAGACCACCTTGCAGCAACAAGGGACACATCTCCTCTATCCARACAATCTGTGGAAGAACAAATACAAAAATTCACTGAAACTCCTCAGGAACTGTAGTCCTTGCACTCACAGGTAGAGATCCATCTCTCTACAGTTTCAACWAGGAAATTCAGAGTAATAACCCAGGTCAGTCTCCCCCCCATAAACCCTGGAAGCCAAACCATGTTTGTGACCACAATGTCTTAAGGATGCTCTGTAACTACATGCATCCCATAGACTTGGAATATGAGCCACAACCCTGCAAAGCCCTGGTGCAGCACAGCCAGTGCTGTGGAGAGTCACYCACCCAAATAGCTCAACTGAAGAAGTTGCCTGGGTTACAGCTCAAAAGCACACAAGTGCAAAATAAACCATGGAAAAGAACTCACCAGTTCCAAAAGCTTACAGAATTGGGAGGAAATGGGGATCAAATGCTAAAAGTATGGGGTAAAAAAGCAGTGTTTCAGTTTCCTGCTGTAGAAACCAAGGAATGAGGGATGACTCCGGCAGAGCAGGCAGAGCACAGCCTGTGGTGAAGGGATGGAGACACCCAGGCAGCTGGTGTTGGTCACTGATCCATGGCATGGCTAGAGAGGACAGTCCAGCAAGATGGTAGCTCACATCCTCTTTCCTTTTTTCCAACAATATGGACAGTAAGTGCAAGGCTCACCCATCCTTGTTCCCAGCCGTGGGACTCGCTCAGCTGGGAGTGCTGCATTCACCACTGAGCCTTTCTGCTGCTGCTCCCTGCACCCAGCAAGGAAAACACCTCCCTGTGGGAGACGCTGGGGAGATAAGGCTGGTCCATCCCAGCTCCTGGGATTTTTGTGCAGACACCAAGAGGAATCGTGGGTCACAAGGACATGGAGGTTTCCTGCAGAGAGAGCTGCAGGGGAGCCGAGCTGTGTATGGAAGGGGGAAAGGCTACACAAGCCTGGAAGACATTAGAACTGAATTCTCCTGTTGATCAACACCTGCTGTTCTACAAACACGTCAAATGCAACTGAAAATAGCCTGAGAGCTGCACCTCACAAAAAGCACCCCAGGCTGTCCACTGAACCACGGCTCCGTGCCATGCTGGCATGTGCTAAATCCTTGGGGGCGGGGAAAAAAGACAATAACCTAAGCAAACCACAAAAATATATCCAGTCTCTAAAGCAAATGCCTTGTCMAAGACTGCCATTTGTACGTGCATCTCTCAGTTTCCCACATCTCTGAGTTTCCAAACTATGAACTCTCTCTTTCTTAATTCAGAAAAAGACAAACAAGAGACATTAAAGTTTTTATGAGTGAACTCCAGGCCATAAAGCGATAACGTGAAAAAAACTCCCTTGTTTTTGTGTGCTCAGAAATGCAGCTCCTGTTGCTGAATTTGTACTGGTACCCAATGGGTGCCATAAATAAATATGTCTGGTAGCACCCAGCTGACTTCAGATTCAGGCTTGGGATTTGCATTTACGATTTTACAGTTGTTCCAAAGACTGACCCACTCATTGACTGATGCTTTTGCCTGGCAGTCACTGCATAGCTCTACCTGTTTAACAGGGATCCCTTTTGGTGGAGGACTTAAAGCAGAAACCTCTCTGCTCGAAGGGCACAGGAGAGGTGTCATGTTTATTAATGCTCCGTGGCTGCCACAGTAAGAGCTGCTGCAGACAAAACTCACTCTTGCTCTGCAAGAATGTGTAACTCATTTCTGGGAGGGATCTCATGAAGCAGAAACCATGAAGCCAAGAACAGATGGGAACCAAACTTTAGCTCACTGCTGCATTTTGAAATTGAGAATAATTTCTAAATAAGAATTCAAACGAACAAAGAGACTGCAGAAACAGAAATGCATAGTTTACAGTTCTTCTGGTCTTTGCTTTGGAACATTCAAGACTTCCCAGAACTGCATTTACTTTCAGTGATTACCTGCCTATTTTTTTTTCCTTTTAATAAAAAGTGTGTAATTGTGAGAAAATAATTGTAGTGGAGTTAATGTGAAGTGCTCAGTGAATCTTCTGTGTATCATTAAAGATGCTCAAGCAAATTCTGGATTTTTGTCAATTACAAATGSGGGTAGTTTAGCCACAGCACTCTATTACAGACAGCTCAAGGAACAAGGGGAAGAAGAGTTTACTACTGGAAAGCAAGGAACATCTCTGCCACATCCTATYAGGCTCAATCTAAGAAGAAAAAGTTGAAAGGAAATTCACCACATGCAGGATGGGAGGTAAAGGTGGGTGGAAGGGTTACAAGAAAACAGGGAAATTATTCTGGAGAAACAATGAACAAGAAATAAGCACAGTGGGAGGACTGAGGGAACCAGTTGTGAGTTTGATGGATCTGTAGAAAGCARGCAGGGATGGTTTGTTGTGTATTTTTTAACATCTGAGAAATCTCTTGTGGTTAGATTAGTTCCCCTCTCTCCCTGTGAACTTTTTCTGCTTGTAGAACAAGAAGCAAAATTTAAAAAATGAGGTTCAGCCTTTCAGTTTCACCCTGCAGATGTGCCATGAATGTGATCAACCAGCAGTGGCTCACACAGATGATGCCCAAGCACAAATTTCAGGGAAGAGATTGTCTTTGCACCCGTCCCTCCCCTGTGTGCTGCTTGAGGGGTGTGAAAACATCCTGGAAGAGAAATAAAACCCATGGGCATGCCTAGGGCTGGAACAGGTTGGAGGGATCGTCCCGCTGATGAGAATTAGACCTTAAATTGCCATTTCTGATGGCTTGAGCAAAGAGCTGTTGAAAAGTCTTGTTTCTGCTCTCCGTGTGCTGGGGAAACCTGGACTTCAGGATGGACCCCATGGTCACTCTGGCTTCTGCCCTGGCACTGCTGAGCTGCTGCTAAAAGCACGAGCAGGGCAGAGACAACTGGAGGTGGGAATGCTGGAGAATGTCACACTGGGGGAAAATCACTGCCTGAGMAAACAAGAGTCTGCTCCTGATGCAAACCTGGAGATGAAAAGGCCATTTCAGTACATCTCGTGCACTACAGAGCAATAAAGCTGCTGGGGCTTTAAGGGGAGATAAGAGCTCATCTCCTGGCTTGTTATTGAATGATTGTAGGCTATTAGAGGGAAAATAATGGTAAAGGAATCAAAGAGAGTGTGGGTTAAGCAACGAGGTAACACATCTAATGGAGATAAAAACGACTAAAAGGGTTCATTGGCTGGGGGTTTTATACGCTCTTTATTAAACATACAAAGATGAAAGACATGCAGTACCTTTAACCAATGTGTGGCTGATGTGCAAGAAACACGAGTTACACAACAGCTCCTCTGGAGAGAAGGGACTTCTGTGCAGAGGAACAGCCAGGTTGTATCTTCCTGAGTCCCCTGGGGACCTGCCTGCACCTCTCACACCTCTCTGTTAGAGGCAACAGAAGCAGACTCTTGCCTGCTGTTAACCCTTTTGAACAGATTCAGGCCACGTGGCCTTGGGTCTGTCTGTACCTGTAGCTCTTCAGGAAGAGTAGGCAGAAGCCAGCATTATCCTTTTCTTTATCTCTGGTCTTTAATTCTTCTTCTCGCTCTATCTGTAGCGTCTTTAGAAGTTCTGCTCCTTCAGAAGATTCTGATCTTTCACAGATGTGACCAAAGCACCTCTTCCCTGACGTGGTTTAGTGGTGAATTGGCAGTGCTGGGTTAATGCTTGGACTTAATGATCTCAAAGGACTTTTCCAACCTAAACGATTTTATGATTCGACGGAAAGAAAGGAGACCCTGATGGTTGAGAGGCTCAGCTCCAGCCCATGTTAGATCCACACATTTGTTGTGTAAATATTTACCTAGTGAGCTCACACTGGCACAAACTTCCCCCAACATCCCAATCTTTCAGCCTGCATCATCAGGGACAGGTTAAAGAGAGCACAGGGCCACAAGATGTTACAGGATGAGCTGTTTGCTGTCGCTTCTCTTTCTTGTCAGAAGGGGAAATTGCAAAGACACTTCTGATTAAAAGAATACATTTGAACAAAACRCACTGGAGAGGGTTGGCCTTGACTGGATGCCATGTGCCCACCAAAGCTGCTCTATCAGTCCCTTCCTCAAATGGATGGGGAGGGAGAAAAATATAACAAAAAGATGGAGATAAGTACAGGGAGACATCACTCAGCCATTTCTGTCGTGGACAAAACAGACTCTGCTAGGGGAAATGAATGTAATTTGTGACAATTGATCAGAGTAGGGTAACAAGAAGTAAGAAAAAAAATCTAAAAGCACCTTCCCCCCAACACTCCTTTCTTCCTGGATTCAGCTTCACTCTCCTGTCTTTGAGCTCCTCCCCTCAAGCAGCACAGGGGGACAGGGAATGGGGGTTGTGGTCTGTTTACATCATCTCTGCTGCTCCTTCCTCCTTGCACCATCCACCTGCCCTAGCAGAGGGTCCCTCCCGTGGCAGACAGTCCTTCATGAGCTTCTCCAGCTTGGGTCCTTCCCACGGGCTGCAGCTCTCCATGAGCTACCCCAGCATGGGTCCCTCCCATGGGCTGCAGTCCTTCAAGGATGGGCTGCTC
This sequence comes from Amblyornis subalaris, assembly GCA_018881555.1. NCBI lineage: Eukaryota > Metazoa > Chordata > Aves > Passeriformes > Ptilonorhynchidae > Amblyornis > Amblyornis subalaris. The sequence continues at coordinate 6,139,702 of JACAXG010000010.1, forward strand.
CAGCCTGGATCTCCCACAGGGTCACAAGTCCTGCCAGCAAACCTGCTCCAGCCTGGGCTTCTCTCCATGGGGCCACAGGTCCTGCCAGGAGCCTGCTCCAGATGGGCTTCCCAGAGGGTCACATCCTGCTTTGGGCACCTCCCTTCTCTGGCGTGGGGTTTTCCAGGGACTTCAGGTGGGATCTCTGCTCCCCCCTGGGCCTCCACGGGCTGCAGGGGCACATCCTGCCTCACCCCAGCTGCAGAGGAACCTCTGCTCCAGCACCTGGAGAATCTCCTCCCTCTCCTTCTGCACTGACCTTGGGGTTTGCAGAGCTGTTCCTCTCACTTATTCTCACTCCTCTCTCCCAGCTGTTGTTGCACAGCAATTTTTTCCCCTTCTTATATATGTTATCCCAGAGGCACAACCACCATCACTGGTGGGCTTGGCCTTGGCCAGTGGCTGGGGGGGTGAGACGGGGCAGGTGTGAGAGAGGAGGGATGGAAAAGCAAAGGAAAATGAGAGGCTCTGGCTCAGTGCAAATGAGGAGGTAGCAGAGGGGCTGAGTGCTGGTGGACAAAGGTGACCAAAGCTACAGGTAATTTCTGCATGACTAAACAAAGTGTGTAATTTATATTTTCCCCACCATTTTCACTGCTGCACTTTGTGTGCTGTCTCCCTTTTCCTCTGCCAAGTTTCTAGACAGGGAAAACTATTCACATAAAAGATTATTTCTTTCAGGAATATTTGAGAGCAATGAAGGAAGGCAGTGTCTTTCTTTGTGAGCACATTACATACTAAAGGATGGTTCTTTCCTGTACCAACTCTGGAGCATCACATCTTATTTCGCTAATCTTTTTTGGCCTACTAAGGAAAAAAAAGAAAAAAATTCAAGATAACTTGTGAGATCTTAAATTCTGGTTTGCAGGAACACCTTGCAATGCTAATTTGAAAGCCTAAAAGCTTAATACATATTTTGGTGTTGAGAAGAAAATAATGAATACTTGAGTGGTCTTAGCAGCAGGGGAAAAATATCCTTGATATGGAATGGTACTCTCAATATGAGGAGAGGCAAAATATTACCTGTTACTGTAATGCATGGATTTGTTTGCTTTCTGCTTTGCATTGATTTTGTATAGTGTGAATGCAGTGACTTTAATGTAGTAACTATTGATTTGTACTGGTGAGAGAGAGCAGAGAATCTGACCACATCTGTTAGAAACAAACGAGGATCCTTTGGGGTTTACAGCGAAGATTTTGCTTCAGYTTAATTATAAACAAAACTACAAGTCCCAGTCCATGTTTGGAGTGCAGAATTTCCTTCCTGGGGCTGGMAAAGGCTGCTCAGCCACTGGACAGTTGTGCTCCCAGCATCGAGGAAACTGGAAAATCACTGCCAAGATGCAGAGGAGTTGTTTCATAGAATTACAGAATGGTTTGGGTTGGAAGGAACCTTTAAGGCTCMTCTGGTCCAAGCCCCCTGCAATAGGCAGGGACATCTCCCGTTAGATCARGTTGCTCAGCCTGTTTATTTGGAGCATAGCTGAAACTTAGGTCCTTTGTGGTTGTGGCAGTGATCAGAAGATGATCTCCAAACAAAGATGATCTCCACAATCTCAGCCTGCAGCACTCACACCCCAGTAGCTGTAGTGGCTCAGCCTCCTTTGCCCTGTTCCTGCTCCCCTGCTGATCCTGCCTGGACCCATTTCTGCCTCCTCGGTGTCCTCAGTGTCTCCAGTGCCCCACCTGGGAGCGCCCCAGTAATTTCTGCAGGTGAGGGAGGGCAGGTGTGCACCCCCAGCCAGGAGCCAGCTGCACTCTGCTCTGCCCAGACAGCACCAGCCTCTCATATCTACCTCCAGACACTTCATTAACCTCCTCCATCTAATCCCAGCTAAGCGGATTTGCCCTGATTCGCTGCCAATCAATCAGTAATTGGGTTTGTTGACAATCATAAAGGCAGAAATGCCCATCTCTGTGCTTCAGACACCATGTCTGATCATTTCTTCTTCCTGGATACTTCTCTTTTTGGTTTGTCCTGGTGCAATTTGGAGCTAGAAAAATATTCCCTGGATAACAAGACCCAGGACTGTCACCATCAAACCCGAGCCGATAAATGCCTTCRGTCTGGCAGGGGAATGTGAGTCATTTGGAGGTTTCAGGTTGGGAATCTGCCCTCAGTTGACATCACTTAATAACCTTCTCAATGAACACCAAGCCCACAGCAGCTCTTGGGAAGCCCATTATCTTTCCATGATCCTTGATTCACTCAACAATGAGTGAGGCTTGTGGAGCCTGGGACCATTATGAGCATCTGTGAGGATCTCCATTTGGAGCCGAGCTATCCCAAATAGCTGAAATACCCAAAGTAATCCCCAGGAGAAGAACGAGATGACAGCTTTTGGAGAGAACTCCAAGCAACCAGCAGCTGCCTGGGCACTGCAGGCATCCCTCACCGAGAGGTTGCTCCCATGGTGAGGTGACATTGCTCTCCTGTAACTAAGCAGCGTGCTTGAGCAGATCTGAGCTGTGGGACTGCACCGAAGGTTTCAGGTGTAACACCAAAAATAAAACCTGGCTATGCCTCCACGCCGGTCCCTGCTGGCAGCTGTGTCAGCCCACGACTGAACCTCTGTGGCCCCAACAGAAACGTGCTGGTGGGTGTGTCATCCCGGCAAAACTGCACTCCCAGGGATGTGACTTCTTTCCCTGGTGAAGGAAGGTTTTCCTGTGCCTGCATAAAACGTAGCCCTGTGAGTTGTTGTGTGCACAGCACAAGCACTGTGCAGGTACAATGCTGCACAGGCAGGTGAGGGAGGGTGTTTGGAGCAGCAGGAGGGAGAGTTTTCTGCTTTATGCGTGGCCGAGGTAATTTATCACACTGAGAGTGCCACACAAACAGCAGCAAATGAGATGGCTCGCTCAGTCTCTCGTGAAAAGGAGCAGCTATTTCCAAACAAAGCAGCTGTGTAGCTTGTCAGTCTCCAGAAAGCTCGTGGCGGGATGTAAATATCACTGTCAGTGTTTCTATGTGCACGGTAGCAGCAGTGGGGAGAATACAGAGTTCCTACAGAATGAGATCTCAGGGAAATCCTGGATGCACAAGCAAAGCATGGGGTATGATTTGGCCCCTCACAGCAGAGAGGAAATGATGGAACCTGTCTCTCACCTGCCTTCTCAGTGGATGGTCCAAAACAATGCCACTGCCTGCACATCCTGGAAGCTGAAGCTAATGTTGCAGCACAGACCTTTGCGTGGCTGTCCACGTGGGCTGACGTGTTACAGGGACACTCCAGGGGAGACAAATGATTAAGGAAGAAGAAAATGGGCTTAATCTCAACTTAGGATAGCTGAAAAGTGTTTTAGTAAGACATTGGCTCAGCTACGTCCAGGAGCACGTCTGTCAGCCCGAAACACTGAGCACTTGTGCTGCTGACCAGGAGTCACCTTCTGCACTGATGCCTGGAAAAACATGAGTCCATTTACGTCCCATGGTGCTGGCGGACTTCTGATTGATTGAGTAAATTAAAGCTGGCTGAATAATTCATTAAATAAATCATTTATTTGAAGAATTCCTCTCCTGTTTCGTTTGCAGATTGGAGTGTGGCACAAACAGTGTCACACTGATTTGACATAATTTCTCAGCTACTTCCTACCCATAATTGTAGCTCAGTCAGCAGCGCTGACAGCTCCTTTCCCATGCTCATAGCTGCAGTGCTGTCAGCAGGGAGCATTTCTGGCTGGTTCCTGACAGTCTCAGCCCCAGTGGAAGAGGGGCTGAGGTTTCACCCAAGCCAAGGTCAATGGGATGCCATAAGGAGCAGAGGAGAGGGATGAGGATAACAGCACCAGGTTCCCCATTGACTGCAGGCTGAAGAAACCCTGTGATAGCTCTGTCTTTTGGAGAAAGGTTTTTCAGGGTCTTGACTGCACTGTGGAAAGCCACCCTGGGCTTCTAAAGCCAAATGTGCTGGTCATGGTGAGGACAGCCTGTAAAGCACTCATAAAACCCTCCTCCTGTGTCTGCACTGGCAGAACTCAGGACTAAAGTCAGAACCCATCCACTTCTTCCCCTGCCCTGACTCATTTGCATGTGGAAAAGCATCCTCTTGCCCTGTTCCTCAAGGAGCAGTGAGCCTGTCTTGTCACGGCCAAGGAGAAATTGAGTTTCCCATGGAAATTGTTGCACATATTCACTTAAACAAATTATTTACAAATATCGTCCTGTTTATTCTTAAATACTCCTGGCTCATGAGCATTGGTGTGAGTTGTCACTGCCTGAAATAGCTGTGCAAAAGGTAATAACACAACCTGCTTTATAACCATGCTCATATGTTCAAGTCTTTGACTCTGCAGCTTTTTTCCAGGTTTTTTTCCATCTAGATTTAAGATGGGAAGAGAACAAACCAGGTGGAAATGGAAAAAGAAAACACATCCTCGAATTCAGGATGTCTCCTGACTGGTAGTCCTTCTCGTTCCTTTGCTCCTTTGTAAAAAGACTAAAAAGGAAATTAAATGTCCACTGAATCAACATTTCTTTGGCCTTTCGATCTGAAAAGGACCATGATTCTTACACCATGTGATACATGGTGAGTAACTCTGCCATCATTTGTGTACCATCTCTTAGAGGTTTTATATCTTGGAGCATATAAATTGCACTGAAATAAAGGTCAGGAACCTCTTAGTGCCATGTCCCCAATGGCAAACAGCAAAACCTTCACCTCATCAGTGTTTTTAACTTCCTTTGTGTACTTATTGTTATATCTTGTTATTTTAACAGCAGAAAAATCCACTTTTAAAAAAAGGTTTCAATATTGATAGCACCACAGGCATAGCTTTGTTGACCTGCCTTCTGCCTAAGAATATTCAGTGCATTTTTTCAAGAATTAGCCTGATGGATTTTTCCCTCCCTCAACTTAGCAGTTTTGAAATCAATGGAATCACACAAGTGGAAGGCAAAGATTTGAGATAATGCAGAATTTTTGGCACCTTTATTATGAACACAGACTTGCCAGCCACAAAAGACTTATTCTGAAATTCAAAGCATGTGGGCTTGTTGACTCGTGGTGGAAGGAATATTGGAATATTGACTCTGTTTACTTATGCATGAAGATCATCTGCACTGCCAGGATAAAAGCACGGAAGATAGGATGGGAGCTAGACTCCAGAGTTACCCAGATTCTCTTGAAAATCTGCTTAAACTCTCCCAATATGGAGTTTCTATGGGTGGGACTGAATTTTGACCTGTGAGAGCAGACGACAGCTGAAATAGAATCCTGTGCTATGTGGAGAAAAAAAAATCTTAGGTTGAGTGTAGATCTAAAGGAGTTGAAAGCCCATACTGACAAAAGCTTCTTGGAATCCAGATATTTTCTATCATCTTCCCGTGTACTCATTTAGTCTTTTTTAGGAACTGGGACATGCTACTGGTACACAGCTTTCCTCTCAACACACAAAGTGAACATCCAGAAATCTAACTGAGCATTAATCAATCATTGAGTGGGACAGGCGTGTTTTCTAGTAATAATAGTAATTATCTCTAAAAGTCTTTGAGAGTTCTGCAGGAATAAGCAGAAATAGAAGAGGAGCTATTTCAGGTTATAAAGCCAGGCTGCTGCTGCACTCATAGAACCAGCAAAGTTCTGCAGAGATCTCTCATTGGTCAGAGCTCCCGAAAAGATTATTTAAGTGAGACACAGGAAAGAAGGATGGCAGGTGTAGAAATACAAGCCAGCCTTCGAAAAGTGGGTCAACTGATAATGAATCACTGCTACATAGCTCACGGCTGTTTGGATTTTGTTAGTGGGATAGAGAAATTACTTGCACTCTGTCATCCCCGATGGTCTTGGGAAATATCCTACCAATGCATCCATAAATTACCCCCAGACTGACTTATGCAGCAGCAGCATAACTTCATTTTCCTCCCTCTCGGGCACAGACACACAAATGTGGTCTGACACCTCCATCCTCTCACCCACTAACCTGGTACATATAATCACAGAAAATGGGTGTTCCAAAGCATGGTGCAAAGTCAATCTAAACCCCAATCATTGCAAGGAATGTGTACTAAGCTTTCCTTAATTCAAATAAAATAAAGGAGTGCTCTTTCGGGGAGCTGCAGGTGATCTGTGGCAAGTCTTTCCAATGCAGATCCTCAGCATGCCTGAAATCTCAGCTCAGATTTATAGCCAAAAAKGGGTTATTAACACTCCAGGCTCAGGAACAGTGTGTTGAGGAAAACCAGYCTTTGTTTCATCTGAGCCATTCAGGCCCACAGTCTCTAGGATTCAAAGGGCAAAATAGGGATAAACTTTGCGACCCCGTGGCTGTGCTGGTCCTGTAAGGTGCTCATCCTCAAACTGAGACCTGCTTCCACACAGAGGACACAGGGAGCATCCTTAAACCTTAAATCCCAAACCCACCCTTCCCTTTCTTCCTTGCATTACCTGGTTTCAGTCACCTTGGTCCCTCCAAACAGCACCATCATCCATCCCAGACACCATCCTACCAAGTGCTTTATACAAACAAACAGGAATGAGGGAAAGAAATGCCATCCTGGGTAGAAAACCCAGAACCCGGTAACAAAAGTAAATATTAAGTACAACAAAAAGAAATCAACATCTGAATAGACATTATTAAGAGCCACAATATAAAAATGTGCAGTCCAATCCAGGTCGCTTCAAAGCCAGTAGAACATTTTTCATTGGTGTGCACTGGCTACAAAGGTCCTMTTTCTGACTTTGTTCTGCTGCCCTGAAATCAATGGTGAAATTTTCATTAGCCTCTGGCGGGAGCCCAGTTGGGCTGTAGCAATTGCTGTAAATAACTTGCCCTAGAGATGCTAAAAAATTTTTTTAAAAAAAGAAGAAAAAAGAGAGCATTTTTGTGCAATCTTTTGGACATCTGAAAACTATAATCAATGTTTACAATGGCTGGCAATGGGTGGCAGAAGAAAAATCAACACGAGTCTGAGTTACAGCATAGCATCCACCTCGGCTGCTCCACCACTGGACTAAGTCCATTCCCAGAAAAGAGAAGCAAAAATGGGGACTCCAGACTGGGTCTGTGCAGCCCCTGGAGTTCAGCTCTGCTGGAAAACTTGCCTCAGTTTGTTGTGCAAAACTTCCTCCTACTCCCCAGTTATTTCCCGTTTCATTCCCAGCAGAACTCAATCGCAATAATTTGTTCCGTGGCGAGAAAACGAAAAGACACAAATTTTAAAAAATAGAGCCCTCGTGCCGTGTCTTTGTCTGAAAGCTCCTCTAATTGAGTGGCCCTTTGGCTGGGCAGTGCCTCAGCTTTGTGCATTCCCTGCCAGAGACAGCTCCGTTTAGGAAGCCTCGCGATGCCAGGTTGGGGGATGTTCGGGGGACATTTGCACGTCACCGTGAATTTGCACTTTTCTGGGCTTGCAGGCGCTTTCAAGTGGCTGTGGGAGGAATTTTTTCCAGTGAGAAGTGAACACAGAGGTGTTGGCCTCTCTGGGAGATGGAAAGCAGTTAACTTYGGAGCTAATTACGGGGAGGCTGATGGATGCTGACAGATTATTGTCCTGGCGAAGGGCCTGCCGCTGGTTCTGCCAAGAGAGAGRGAGTAAAGCCTCCCTCCTGCTCTCAGCAGGCCCATGGCACCAGGGAGCAAGAAGACAAGGATGTCAGGACTTCTAATTATACACCAGGAACCTGTGAAATTGGAGCATTAAAAGTGTTAGTTAAAAATAATGCCCCAAGGTGGTGAAGTCAAGCAGCAGGAGAAGGAGGAGCACAGAGGTGGGAGTGAGGGGCTGGAGGTCTCCTGCTCATCCTCTTGGGATGGGGTCTGGAGGGGCTTCTCTCCAGGGATGCACAAAACACAGGCACAGTTATGTATCTACCAAAACCCTGCTTGCATTGTCACCTGGGGTGTGTTTCCACATGCACTTTTAAACTCAGTTTAAAGACACTTCTGCTGACAACACTGACAGTATGATCCAGTCAGTCAGTCGTCCTCCAGCCTGGAGAAAAGCTGTTCCCTGTAAAGGAAGGAGTGGGCATTAACTGGTTTGCCTCAGGCTTGGAAGACCTGTGCTCAGTTCCCAGCTCTGCCACACACACAGACCAAGGGAAGACACCTGCTGAATTAAAATTTACTGCAGATTCACTTGAAACCTTCTGCATGAAAACGAACTTGTGCATACTGAGCTTTTGTCTGAAAATCATCTGCACGTTAGCATAGGTCGTGTACACCAGCTTGGAGGAATGTTCACTGAAAATCCACCTGCACCCTCACTGAGGGAGATGCAGCTRTGACAGACAACGAAATGCACCTTGTCCCTGGAGCACGGCTGGTGGGCAGCTCAATACAACACGGAATGTCCACCAGGATCCAGCTGTGGCTGCAGCACAGCTGGGCTGTGCCAGAGCCRTGGACAGCCAGACCCAGGGCAGAGACTGCACAGGGCAGAGGTGCTCTGAGGAGCTGGGTGACAGCACATGGAGCTGTGTTTTGTGGATTCTCTCGCCCATCTGCAGATCCCAATGTTCATTGATCTGGTGGCCAGTGAGGTGCACTCCCTGTAAGTTATTGGCTATTGAAGGGACAAGGAGAGTTGCTGTGCAGAGGRGGGACCTAACCATCAGATTCATTCTCACGTCTGGTTCAATGCATTGAGAGCAGCTGACAGCAGTGGGGAGGACAGAGAAACTCTAAACCTGCCGAAATTGTCYATCTCTGGAGCAGCACTGGGTCCATCCGAGTGTCTCACAGTGGATACTTCCCCTCACCATCACCACTGCCAGAGAGCTGAAGGTGAGGCGAGGTGTGTGCTGGGGTTCTCAACCCACTCTAGACCAGCCCTAAACCCCAAACTGGGCAATTTACAAACCTGTGGGGCCATTGCTTTCCACCTGTCATGGGTGATCCCCTTGCAAACTGAGCATCACAAAGGCTGAAATGTGCTGGCCTGCCCACAGGAAAAGCCCTTTTATTAGAGCAGCACATCCCCAAATGAAAAAGTGCTGCTTTCATRTATCTGGCTCCTGATTTCATACGTGTCCACAGCTCCTAGCCAAAATTAAATATTAGGAGGTAAAACACCTCCACACATTTCTCACAGGCGCTTAGGAAGAGAAAGCAATTCTAGGGAGGACCACAGGGAATTCCTCCCTCTCAATGGGGGAATTCTATTATCTCTCCTCATGCTCTAGCATAGCTTGTCAGTATTAAACTAAATAAGTAAGAGAGATGGGAGGAGAAAACCATTCAGAAGCAGCCAGTGGCCTCCGATAGCACAGGTGGCCTCAGGGCACAGCTCTGCCCTGGCCCTGCAGCTTGTGGCACCTTTCCCCTTGGCAGCAGGGTGCCTGTTGCCCCCATGGAGACACCAGCACAGCTCACCTTGTCTGGGGGATGTTGGGCATTTTGAAGAGAATACAAAATTTAACTTTTTTTTTTTTCCCCTGAGGGATTTGCCACATTTAAGCGTTTTCCAAGGGTATGGATGCAGCCCCAGGTGTGCAGACAAGCCAGCCTGCCATCCCCTGAAGAAATGATGCACCCCCAGTTGCTGAAGCTCTCGTGACCTTTGGTTGCACTTCATCAGCCTATTCATAGTAACCCCTTGAAGGATCACAGAATTTGCTCCATGTGTTTCCAGAGGAAGCTGTGTTTCCAGCTGGCAAGGAAAGAAAGGAGAGAAAGATTTTGTTTGAATATGAACCTTTGGAGGGTGGGATCTCCCGGAAGAAGAAAATATCAACCTGAAACACTAAGTGATGCCTTCAGTGCTTGTGTGCTGTGAAGTGCCCGCAGGTACCTCGATGGTGGTGTGCATTGTGCCCGCCACTTCACAGGGAGGCACTGACAAGCATTAGCTGCACGGCTGTACAGAACTGAGCAACTGTGCAAAACCAGAAAAAAGTTTCCAAGTACAACCTGAAATGCCAAGAGAGGACAGTAATCAGCTCTGTGTGTCTCTGGAAGAGCAAGCGAGTGGCAAGGGCAGYGCTGAAGGGCAACGTGTGCCTGGGAGCAGTGGAACCTTCCTTTTTGGACGGACTTAGGAACAGCTGCCAGGATTTCCTATATGGTTGATCCATTTTCAGGGCAGTGGGATAAATTCTGTGCTCTCTTGAAGACCTTCCAAGCCCCATGATCCACACCTTGGTATCACACACAGCCCTTACCTGGGTTGCACCTCAAGTAGCTCTGTTTCTRTGCTTTCCAGGGAGGGATCACTCTTCCCCACAGCAGAAGGGCTTTGAGGATGCAAAATCAAGACCATTTTCAAGGGGCTCAGCCACTGCTTTGTTGGGAGTTATTGATACCACTGCTGGAGTGATGTGCATCTCCCACAGGACTTTTGCTAGTTGCGGTCACTTGTTTCTCAACTCTGCATCCACACACAGGGAAGAGTAATCACCAGGATGTGCCAAGCTCCAGGAAAATGAGATACAGCACACGTGTAGCAGGACTTGTTCCAGCAATCTCAGGGCCATGGGCTGAGCCACAGGGTGAAATAGGGCCCTGTAATAAAATTGTCATTATGCATGGGAGGACAGAGGATAAGAAATCACAATAGAAATTGTCTGTCCTAATGAGAAAAGGGTTGTATGGTGATGAGCAAGGAAAGGCATTTCAAAGGAAGGGAAACAATACCTTGTGGAAATTGCATGAGGCTGCTCTTTGCTTAGAGGGAGCAGAGGCCAAGACCCAAGAGTTTAATCAGAGAAATTGTTTAGGAAATGACCAAGGGAACATAATTCATTGTTGAAATGTCAGACTGCTCATATCTAGAGAGGAGAGTGTGCATTTATCAGCAGCAGTAGCACACACCCCAAACGAATATAAGAGAAACCAAAAAATTCATCATAGATCTGCCACGACTCAGATATCCCTGGTGCTCTGGCTGAAGATGCACAGGAGAGGAAGATTCATATTACATTTCCTAGGAAAGTGGTGTGATGGGCAAACTCTGAGCCTGATATAAGCCYGACAGAAGAGAAAACAAAGCTTTTCCCAGCCATTAGGCTGTGCGTGATCTCAGCACAGCATCAAGCAAGAGATGCATCTGTAGTCACTGGAGCTATTGAATTGGGCAGCCACAGACAGACAGGAGGATTCAATCTAAGGGGTCAGGGGAATACTGCTAAAGTAGTTTATTTTGCAGGCAGCAATAGATTAAGACAGATTTGCAGGGRAAAAAAAATTCCACTGAAAGCATCTTTTCTTTAAAAGAACAAGTAGCAGTTCTCAGGTAGAAAACAAACACAGCTAAGGGAATACTGGGATAATATGTGCTGTGTCAAAAATAAACATGTTTGTTGTGATGTATCTAGAGGAAAGTGGAAGAGGAACACTTCCCTGTTGGAGGGGAATTGCACACAAGGTTTGTTGGAACAATTTTGGCGTAAGAAAGGATTTCATGCGTGGCATGCCTTTTGGCTCAAGCCTCTTGTTGTTTTATATGATTGCCTAAAAGCCACATGTTAATCACAAGAATCTTGTTCACATCAGGGGATGCTGAAGTTGAAGCATAAAATTRGAGTGTCAGAGGTGAGGTACAAGTGTTAGAGTTTGAGGCTTTTAATTTTGCCTTTGGATCAGTGTAGGTGGTGAACAGACACAGCTGTGCTCTGCTTTATCAGACCTGCCGCACCCAGACTAAACTGCTTTGGGTATTTAYGAATCAATCCTTAGGAAATCAATCCAGGTCAATAACTAGGATGACAAATTCAGGCTAGTAGATATAATTAACTGTGAAAAATTGCAAAAGCACTTCATAACACTAGGTGTCCAAGCAATTAAATGGCACATGAAAGTCTGTGTAGATTAATGTAAAGCGAAGCACAAAAATAAAAATAATCCCAGCTTTGCTTGTATAATGATGGGCTGTGAACTTCTATCAGCCAGGAGAAAAATCTTGGGTTTATAATACATGGTTATATGAAAATATCAGCTTGGTGCAAAGGGTATGCTRATAAGAAACAGAAAAGGAACAAAGAACACAAAGAAAACAAGYTACACTAGCACATCAAATACAGATCTGATCCTCTGGCTGAAAATTAGTATCACGTAAATTTAATATTGCAGAAATTGAAGAATTAAAGGAAAGAGTGATGGGATGATCAAATATGTAGTAAGGTCTCTGCAGAAAAATTTTCTTAATAGACAAGGACTCTTCATCCAGGGAGGGAAATGATTGGGAGGATCTGTGATGGTCGTCTCAAAAACAGTGAGTAACATTCATTAAGGTCATTATCTCTGGTCCAGCAGTTCCATCAGCCACAAGTAACCAGAGTCTGGGACAGCATCCTGGGGAAGCCTTACTGCAGTTCCTGAGCGTTCACTATTGGCCTCTGTTGGAAGTAAATTGCTGGGCAGGATGGTCTAATCTGACTTAGCTTCCCTTACATTTTTAGGATACTCAGGCCGTGGATACAGACATTTTTATCTCACGCAACACAATGCAGCATTAGCACTTATCTCCCCTAATCCCTCCTACAGAAACCACAYGGCTCCTCTCCCTCCTGTTTGCTATGATCAGCAGTCTGAAGGGCTCCCAAATACCCTGAATTTTATGTTGCTTCTGGGTGGAAGGTGTTGCCCTGGGTGTCGTAATGTGAACACACTCCAGCAATTGCCTGTGTCACAGCAGATTCCAAGCCACCTGTCTCCTTGCTCCCTCTCACATGCTACCTCTCAGCTTTCTCAAGGAGGTCCATCCACATTGGGAAATGCTGACATTCCAAACCCACCTGGACATGTTCCTGTGTCACCTGCTCGAGGTGACCCTGCCTTGGCAGGGGCGTTGGGCTGGAYGATCTCCAGAGGTCCCTTCCAACCTCAAGAATTCTGTGATTCCATGRTTCTGTGACACAGCCCATTCAATTCTGCAATATACATGGTACGGAATGACTGACTGGACCCAAACAGCCCAGCTCTGTTGTCTTGTTTGATTCAAAGGCTACAAAAATCAGAGCTGCTCTGCTTGCTGGTGGTAATTTTGTTTGGGTCCTGCAAACCAAGGCACGTGGAGAACTGGATTTTACACTTCAGCCTGCAGTGCAAAGGCAGTGAGYCTCCTCCTGCTACTCTCAGGATGTTGTTGCCTGTTCTACACACTGCTCTGATCAGCCTTTTATTCATGCCTGCAAATATTCAGTCGTCTCTTGGCTCTTCAAGCTTCCAGGTCAATGGGAAAAAAAGTCAATAAGTCAATGAATGAATTTAATTTATGCACCCCGCAGATGAAGAGTAGAGGAGTGCAGCAGGTTCTGAGCAGGAATGAARATTCAGGGAGAAAAACGACAGCAAAGCATTTGAAATGTACACAGCTTTGTATTTATGGCCGTCCAAGATGCCATCAGGTAGGTAAATTCTGAATAGGGACCATGCCAGCTGGTGGAAGCTGCTCCATGCAGCTGCGGGTGGGCTGATAATATGGTGACATGAGTCACATTAGGAAACCTCTCATACATAAAACCCATAAAACCCTCACACAGGCACTGTTTGCAACGCCCTCAAGTGTCCTGCCTGACCTCCCCTCTGGAAAGGCACAGGACTCCTGTAGGACCTGAGCTCTCCATGCCATGCCTGGCCTTGAACACTTCCAGGGATSKGGATGCTCCATCRGGCTGGAAGGACTCTGCAAACCTGTGCCTTTGGGGTCCAAAGCAAACCGAATTAGTGGCCTGTTTACTTGAAAGAGCACGGTGTGCCCAAGTGTTCCTGTCTTCAACTGCAAACAAAGAATTATTAAAAGGTTCTCAAGGATTTGAGATGGTAATTAAAAGAAGATGAGTGATCGTCACAAGCTGCAGCCCGGCTGCTTTCCAAGTGCGTGTTGTGAGGCTCCTTGGCTGGGATGTCACTGTGATTGCAAATTATCGTCTCTAAGGCTAAAGATACATAATGGGATTCCCACACATCCCTCTCCACGTTTCCATGCACAGGGATGGGAGCTGCCCCGTGACAGGCGCTGCACTCGGAGCCACATGGAGGGGACGGCAGCCAATTGTGAAGAGTGTCTGGATACAGAGTGAAAAAAGGGTGCAGATAGACCTGTCAAACCAAACAGGGCAGGAATGGGGTGCCTTTCCCMCGTCCTTTCTGCAGAGCCCACTGGTTAAATGCAGAATTCCCCACTGGGAATGGATATAAAGCTTTCCTAAGGGGGAAAAGTGTTGTGGGGAGCAGCCAGGTATGTGCAGTTCCAGAAGCTGCTCATTGACACCAGCCAAATTAACAAGAAAGACCATTTTTAAGACACTGGAAAAGTCCTCTGCTCTTTCTTAAATGGAATCTGTTGTTCCTTTAGCCTGCTTAGTGCAAGCTAATCCCTCGGCTCATTTGTAAAGAAAATAGTGATATAAATGGATAAAGCTCTCAAGATAGCTGCTAACAATCATGTTCTAAGCCAATTTTCTGCTTCACTAATACTCTGAAGCTAATCAGCCTTTTTCTAAATGATCTCTGCATAATACTTGATTTTTCTGCCCCCMAAATATTTACTTGGAAACATTTATGCTGGTCACACATCCTGTCACTTATTTGTACTTACCAATTAAAATAACATTTTGTAGAAATAATTTTGGGAGCTGCGGCTCAATGATGAGTGACCTTCTCCCAGACTAGGGGTTTCCCTGACATCCAAAGCTGAAGGCGTCTGTGTGGGAGGTGAAAGATGGAAGATGGGTGCTGGGCCAGATGCTGCTGCAGCAGGTGGAAGAGGGCAGCAGATGGCCAAGAGCTGAGTGGGTGGAGGCTTCACCAAGGCCCTGATATTGCAGACAAACTGAGGGGCTTGAGCTGGTTCTGCCCGGAATCCAGACTGAGATCTGCAGGTGGCTCTGAAAGGATACACAGGTGATGTACCTGCCTTTTGGGGCACACCAGGCATGGGCTGCCAGAAACTGTGAGCTCCTGTTCAATGTCACCAAGATTTAAACTTAACTATTGCATTGCCCTCCGCAGCCATTTTTATAAAAGTTGGTGTTAAATTCACCAGCTCTCAGTTTTCCGATAATGATCCCTGTCTAAGGAGGAAAATACACCATTGGTGATGGTTCACCTGATYCTTCCTTGGCTTCACAACGAGGTCCTGGGTGAATAGCACCCAATCCTGAGTATAACTCTTCATTTTCCAGACTTCTTCCACAAGCTTTTCTACCAGCACTTCATTTTGGGATGAAACTTCTGATGAGTCCCAAGTGCAGGTACTCCCCAAGATACATTAAGGTGAACATTGACAAAGAAATTATTCCAGTTTTTCTCCTATGGCCTTATCCAAGTTCTTCTATAACTCAGTSTTCTATGGGCTTTACCACTTTTGGACAAGCCTCCTATCCTGAAGTACTTTTTAAAATGTTATCACATATCATTATTTTGATGTGTTTTTCAAGCTGGTCACCAAACTCTTTTTAGCCTTCTTTCATTTTTTAATGAGCAGAGTTTCAACTGACCACCATGTGGAGAGTGCTGGGGCTTCAAGGTCCATGTAGGATGCTCAAAATATGTAATCTCTAAACATGGTTTTTCTGAGATATTGATCATTTTTAGTTGAATTTCTGTTTGAACAATTTAATTTTTTTTTCATATCTCCATTTGAAAAAAATATTTAAGCTATTTCTGCATTCAGCACAGGACTATTGCTTATCTGAGGTCTTTCTGAAAGCAGTGACTCCATTAAACAGCACTTTTTRCTAGTAAATGTTATTGAAATAGGTTCAATAGTTACCGAAAAGGGTCAGGGAAATTATTGTTGACTACCTCTTAARAACCTTGCAATGAGGAAAATCATGTAGGCTGTGATAATACCACAGGAATCAAACAGGAATGGGTTCAAAAACTCTATAGAGGGCAAGATGTGGAAATAATATTGAAATTTGCAGTTAACTACGTTCAAGAAAAGTATTTGTGGAGACAACTGAAGCATTTGCTATTTAAATCTTTCCATTGACAGTAGAATACATAATTTTCACAGAATTTGTTCAACACCGTTATTGCCTTTTTCTTCGGCTCCAATTCTATTCTCATCTGACTGAGATGCACTCCCACAAACTGAAATCAATGAAAGCCTGTACAAGCCCTTGCAAATGACATCCATCAAAAGGTTCTTTCCACTATGTTCACTTCAAGCAAATCGTTCCCAAGGATTTCTGAGACACCGCAGAAGACGCACAAGTTCTGTGAGCCAAAAAAAAAAAAACTGATTTAATTTATGCATTAACCTTATTTTCAGTATTTATCTGTATGTTTTAGTCACTGGAGCAGAGAAGWATCAAGGAGATATATAAGAACAAGGCAAACAATTACTTTCTAAGCAAGTTACACTGAAAGCAAAGGAATACCGAGCCTTTCTTGTTTCTCATTACAGCCTGAGTGAGTTAAATACTGGATTTTCTGCTATATAAAAAAGTTGTCCCTTCTTATTTTATTTTTTTTTGTTCATAAAGCAGATTAATTTTCAAAATTTCCATCTAGATAGAAAACACTAAAAAAAAATTAAGTTAAAACAAACAAGCAAGCAAASAAGCAACAACAAAAACCATCCAAGGAATGCCAAACCGTTTTTACCATCATGAAGGGAAGAAACAACTTTGACCTGTGGACTGTCCAGACTGCCCTGTAAAACACAGAGCTTAGAAGTCCCACTTTGTGTGTCCCMCTTTGCAGAGACAATGAAGAGCCTTCCTACATCATGAAGCTTTTTCACCCAGAGTCATGGCAACCTCGTCTTCAGATCAGGTTAGTAAATGAATCTCTCTCGAAAGCATTTGGCACTGTTCTGCTGGGAATGCTGTGGGAGCATTACAATCCTGATAATTAGAAACTTCCAATTAATTTGCAGGTTGAATGTTCTTGTGGTCATTTTCTACCCATTTGTTCTCCTGCCAGCATTGCCTGTAAGTGAGAGCTGGGCACCCTGTGAGCCCCAGGATGCCAGGGAGCAGCTCTGCTGCTGTTTTCCTCAGCTTCATTTCAGCCAAAAATCGACCTGTGCCATAGAAACTTCCTCACCAGCTCCAGCTGCAAACATCTGCTGATCCACCAGGAATGCAAACCAAAGGCCTTCAGCTCTGGGAGATTTTCAGGGAGATTCGGCTGAACAAACACACAGATGGAACTCAGTTGTCTCAGTGTGAGCTGTTTCTGCTGTCTCTGCTGCTGTTTCAGGCTCCTGTGAGGTCTGGATGGGGMAGGGATCTGAAAGGGTCTCACTGCTCTCTGGAGCCCAGGCAGGGAAAGTTAAGGTACCCCAAAACTTTTAGATAACTCTGTTAGGAACCTGAATGCCAGTGAGAGCTGGAGAGCTTTCTAGGATCTGTTGACTCTGTTTCCAGTGACTACGATGGGACCTCGGCCATGGTGCTCACAAAGAAACACAGACACGTGGACACATGAATAAAGGTGCCTTACCTTTTGATCTGAATCCCACTTGATCTTAAAATATTATCTGGAGAAACACTTTTTTTCTGTACGYCAATGGTATCAATCATTTTCTGGACTCCAGATATTTGGGGCACCATCAGAGAAATTCAACATATTAATAGACAGAGGGGGCTAAACAAAAAGTAAAGCATAGACACACATTTTCCTCTTGCTTTCCTCGAAGGGGTCACAGGGGTAAAAGAGAACTCCTGAATTTATTGTGGACATATAGGGGTTTTCTTCAGCCTAGATTTTCAATGTCAGTTAGAGAATTCAACTTTTTGTTGTTGGATTTTGTGTTCGCCAAAGATGAAAGAATCAAAATTATGAAAAGCCTACTAGAAAACCTGGGCTGACCTAGTCTCAATTATCCTTAGAATGTGTTTGTTAGAAAAGATGACGTTGTAAGAAAGACTTTGTCCTCTAGAAATGAGATTTCTTAATACTGTTACCTGATGTTCTTGTACTTGAGTCAGAAAAGGGGAAGTAGAGGAGATCACTGCAATGGTTTGTGCTGGTTTTGGCTGGGGTATAGTTATTTTTCTTCCCAGTGGCTGGTGTAGGGCTGGGTTTTGGGGTTGTGCTGAGCACAGGGTTGATAATATTGAGACGTTTTTGTTATTGCTGAGCAGGGCTTACACAGAGGGGTAAGGCAGAAGAAGATTGCAACTGAGTTTCACTAATTCCAGAGCACATCTCTAAAACATTAGGATGAGTCGTTCAGAGAAGTGAAAGGAGCATGTGAGATGACTTTAAAATGGTGAAGGCTTCAGATGTCCTTGCCCTGTATGGCAGGATAATTGGCACCTGTCCAACCATCCAGGAGAAATGTCTGCAGGAAAGTTCTCCATATACCTCAAGAACGGCAACGGAAACAAGCAGAGAGACCACAAGGGATGGTATAAAGGAGCTACTGGAGAAGAAAGCTGGATCTTTAAAGAGAAAAGCTGTAGTGATTAAAGCAAAAATTGCCAGTCCTGTTYAGCCAGACCTTGTTAGGAACATTAAAGCCAGCAGAAAATGTTCTTCTGGCACATACATGGACATAAACATAGAGACACAGGCAACAAGAGGCATGGAAACAGAACTGCACACGCTTGTCYTCAGCCCCATTTTCAGTAAAATAGTGCTGATGCCACCCTTGGACCAGAAAAGGGAAGAAAACAAGAGGAGGAGAATGGAAACAAGAGAAGGAGCATGGCAGAGCCAGGCTGATCCTAAATTTCAGGAATTTCACATCCAGCAGACTGAAGCATCCGCTTCCCTTCCTGAGCCCCATGTGATACTTCTGGGCAACAAAAAGCATTTTAAGCTCATCTGTCTAGGCAGAAATGGCATCACATGACTGAAAACAGCAGGTTTWAAAGGAAGAGAAGAAAGGGAAATGGTAAAATCAGTCTGAGCTCAGAAACATGTAAGATTTAAGATCAGATTTTTAAGAAAAGTATAATGGAGATAAATGATATAACAAGCAGTATGGACTTATCAGAGTTAGCTCAGGAAYATAATTAGCTTTCTAGATGCAGAGAGTGCAGTAGAGCTTGTCCATAGTGGCTGGAAAAAAGCACTTGATTAAACAGCATCTGAGAGATTAGCTCAGATGGGAARGGTGGAAACTAAATGAACTGCAAATGTGCTGCAGCATGGAGGGGAGATGGAAACGTACTRCTGCAAAAGTAGGCATCAGGAGGGAGGGAAATTACTACTAAAGTTCCTTAAGGAACAGTTTTGAGACCAATATTTTTGTTAATTACTTGGGCACAGAAAATGCCTGACAAAATCTGCTAAAGACGAAATTTAGAGGCAATGTCAATATGTGAGTGGAGAGAGAGAGCAACAGAAGCTCACGATCCTGAGGACTCAGGTAAGCAGAGAGATAAAATTCACTGGTGTGAAATGCAAGGTAATGAATTTGGGAACCCAATAAAAATGCAGCTTTCTGATACAACTGTGTGCCTCGTGTCCTGGAAATGACCAAGGAGTACCAGCTGGACAGAGAGTGATCAGCACGATGAAGTTATGAAAATGAGAAATGTGGTCATAATCTCAGGAGGGACTGAGTCCCACATCCTTTGGCTGGGCTGGGAGGGTCTCTGCAGCAGAGGTAGGGAACAGAGCATTGGCACTGCCTCATGTGCTGCTCACATCTGTAACCACCCAGGCTCAAGTGCCAGGCAGATGCACCCATGAATGGGGGTGGGTGAGGGTCCTTAGGACAATTAGAGCAACTGGGAGGCAATGACATAAAGAGAGATGATGTCCTGGTGGTGCTGGGGGTCCCAGAGCTGGGCAGTTGGCATCACGGTCCCAGGGTCCCAAGCCTTGGCGCTTCYTTCAGCCCCTTCCCTGGTGAGCCTGGCCAACTCCGTGCTGCCTCCCCTCCTCCTCTGGTTCTCGGCCAGCAGCTCCATCTGCTGCTGGTGAGCCAAGAGGTGCTCAGGAGAGTCCAAGTCTGCACRACACCACCAGTTTTCCCTTTGGACTGGGCAGGATGAGTTTCCCTCCTTTGGGCGATGAGGTCGGATTAGAGGATGGTGCCCTCCAGGTGCACAATTTCTGTCTGGGGGGATTTACCCTCCAGAACCAGCCATGGGGCTCTTGTTCTCGCCTCAGAGGGAAGAAGAAACCAAAGTTACAAGAAGTCTGTACAGGAGCCAACCCAAGCTCTCAAGAGAAGTACACAAATGCCTCCTCTGCAAGACTCTCCTTCCTCGGGAAAAAAAAACCTCAAACAAAAACACACATGAAAAAATCACACTCACAAGCCTTTGTAACATTCATTATCCAGACTTGCTGAAACTAATCACAATTCTGGATCTCACGCTGTAAACTGGGCAGGGATGTATTAAGCAAGGGAAAAACATGCACCCTCTGCTTGGATGTGCTGCCACATACCTCTGTCAGGTGCAATTAAGGCTCCCATTCTTCTTCTTTCCTACCACTAGTTCTGTGTATTAAGTTCCATTCTAATTTAATTACCCTTATTGCAGCATTTCTTAATTCAAAACAAACGGCTCCTAGGAATGGCGCTTTCAGGGGAACACAGCGGGTTGGGGATTTTTTTTTTGGCACTGGTAATTGGCATTTGCAGTAGGCATGGGGAAATCCCAATTCCCAGTGCCTTGGGGAAGGTAATGAAGTTTGCGCAGTTCTGAGAATTTAGAAGGGAACTGGAGGTGTAAAACAAATTTTACAAAAGAAAACAGGAAACAGTTGATGTCACAGGCAGCAAACAGCAGGGTCATAGACTGGCTAAAGCCTTATAAAGTAAGTAATTCCCCATGCTAAGGTTATTTATGTGTCACACAGCAGCAGAAGCCTCCATCTAAACCTGGGACCCCTTTGCTCTAGTACTGCCCAATAGGTTACAGTAATCATCCACATCACCTAGAATCCATAACAAGAGCTCCATTAAAATTGCCCTTAGGACCATTTTTCTTCTGATGAGWATTGAAAAGTCCATAAATCATCTGTTCTAACCCAGCTCTGATAATTCCAGATGGGGGATGAGCCCAGACATCTTCTGTCCTGTGCGTACCTGTCCTTCTGCTGCTGGGGGATGCCCTCTGGTTTGRATTTAAGGGTTCTGTGCGTCTCCCTGGAGATCCTGAATGTGTTTGCTGTGCAAGGAAGTGTCTAATGCCTCTGAAACCTGTTGGACCTGCTGCAGCCTTCAGAGAATGTGTCCACATGCATCCAAATACCCCTGTGTGCAGAGCTCCTGAGTAAAACATGAAAAAAGACACCTAATTTCTGYTAGGGAAAGCATTTTCCTTATCAGTGTGGCACATCATGGGGTACATCCCCTTTTCAAGCATTTTGCCAAAGGACACTGAAATGCCAAGCAAGTGAAGCAGGAGTTTCCAAAAGGGCACACAAAAGAAATGTGCCCGAAGCACACCAGAAGTAACAAAGCCAAGATTACAGAGATCACAGCAAAACCAAGAAACATCTAACTGAAAGGTTGGCCTTGGGKTTTTTTTTCTCCTATAAGAATAAAAATGTTTGCAGATTCTGTATATGCCATTAACTTTTGATTTAAAGAGGTACTGGGTAAGATGAGCAATCTGGGAGAAAACGGCTAAAGCACAGTATTCTTGGGAGATTCAGCTTTTGTTCTCAATTCTAAAATTTAGAACCACTAATTATTTTGAGTTTTTCCTTTTTAGACATCCATGTAGACTATTGATTGAAAATTGATGTTCAGCACTTCTTGTCAAACAACTTCTTTTAAGAGTTTTTAATTCAGCAGCAAAAATTTAAGGTACGCAGATCTCCAGTTGCTTTTGGAAATTGACTATTTTGCAGTTGCAGGCCAAAACCCTCSCACTATTTTCTCCACATGTTTTTTTTCAAAAGAGGTGTGGTAAATTCTCTCTTAATACAACTTTTGTGCATGAACCTTCTGGTCTACTTAGATTTGAGATCGTGTTACACCAACACCTTCCAGAGAGATGACTGGAGCTGAGAACCCCAGTTTAGCTGGTTTTGCCTGCTGAAATAACTGCAAAGGGTAATAGTTACATTTCATTATCCACACAAGGAACAGCAAAATGTGATTCCCCAAGCTCTGCCCCTGAATGTTGTTGAAACCCCCCAGGCTGGCATCACCCAGCCATGAACTCCATCAGAACCCTGCCAGGCTGCATTGCTGGCGTGTGGAGTACAGTAGCACAACCAGATATTGGTATTTCCTCCAATATTATGCAGCCTCTTGACAATGTAATCCATCATGAGAGTGAAAGCAGAACATTCCTCAGGAGCACGCTGAATCCCTGTGTTTGGTTTCCTCCCTGGTTGAGCCCACTTGCTGCTCCCATTGTATCGCTGCCTGTTCWCTGAATTGCCATTTTTAATCACTTTGTGCACAACTAACTCCTGCATAAAAGGCTTCAGCAATAGCAATAGACAGTCAAATGCACATCATTGCTTTTACAAAAGGAAACCACACCAAACAACGTAAACCTCAGTCCCTGTGTACTGCAGTGTGAAATGGATTGTGCCCTATGCCTGATAATGCATTTCAGTCATAATCATTATGAGTCTGCTAAAGAAGAGGCCAATTATTGTTCTAACAAGGCATTCATTAGTAATCTGGACAGGGATGATATTGATGGTATGTAACAGCTGGCAGGGGCAGAGGAAAGCAGAAGAGGGATGGGATGAAGGCACAGGTACAATAAATACAGTTGTAGCTCTTTTCCAAGACCTGGCTTTAATTAGGAAGAACAGCAACCTGTCATCAGCCATGCATGCTCCATCCTGCTGGCTTTCTGATGAGTGCTGTGCTTTCCCAAGCCTTTAATGTGGGAGGAAATCAAATATCACAGCTCCAGAACAGCCACYGCTGTGGCCAGCATGACCTGGGCCCTGCCCTCCGGTCCAGGCATGCCCCAGCTGATGGCACTTGTGCAAGTGTAGGTCCTGCTAGGAAATGAGCTCTGTATGTGTATAGGACTGGCCATCCGAGAGCCAGTTCAGCATGGATGCATCCAGGGAGCTTGATGGAAGAAATTCCCTCATTAGGGCTTTTTTCTGTTGCTCCTACTCGGTCCAGGAGCCTAAGGTTTGGCATAATGTGGGAGAGAAATCCTCTTGCTGGGATAGCTGTGTTAGGGCACTGACAAAGCTCCCCAGCAAGCAGGTGCTGCTCTTGAGCTGCCTTCCAGTAAAGRGGAATCCCTGTGCCACTGGCAGGTGTGTGACAGTGGCGATGGCACCCCGAGATTGCATGGAAGTCACCCTCGGTCACAGGGGTAAGGTGAAAATGGACAGAAGAGCAAGTCTGGTGAGGCYTTTGGAGAGAGATGGATGGAAAGCCCTCACCTCAGCCAGGCAAGAGAGATGGTCTTTGTCTTGGCTGCAGGGCAAACCCCAGGAAACTACTGAGGCCAACACCCGGCACAGCATGTGCTCACAGTGACCACCTCCAGTGGTCAGGCCTTGGCACCAACTCCACCAGGTGCAGGATGCACTGYCAGGCCATCCCAAAGGCTGTCCCAAGGCTTGCTCCTGCTTGAGACCCAGCTACCCAGGCCTGGAGAAGATGTGATTGTGGCTCAGATGAACCAAGGCTCCGTGGTGGAAGCTGAGGATAGCAGAGGATCGACCAAATCTGTTTCCTGACCTCAGTAACTCCTGTCTGCTTGATGGTCCTGCCTCTCTCCCATTCCCAGTGCAGCAGCTGCTATGCCAGCAGTGAAACCCATGTCCTGGAGATGATGGCCAGGGCCCTTGGCTGTGGCTGGAAACAGCAGGTTTTGCCGGCTGGGAGGCTGGGAAGGCAAAATTACACTCAGCACCAGTGCCCTTTTCTTTGTAGAATAGAGGGAAGAACAAATTGCAGCACTGTTGGCTCGGAGCRGGACTGTGAGGGGATGGCTCCACCACCTCCATGGGCAGTTCTGGAGTTGGAGGAAGCAGAATGTCCAATCTTGGAAGTTTCATTCTTGGCATCACTAGTGCAGGGCCCCTGCTTCCCTCTCGCCATTCCCACCTGGTGGCTGTGACCACCCTGGCAGAGAAAGGGCTGAGGGACAATGTCTGYCCCTTGGGAGTCTCCCTGCGTGGAGTGTCTCAGGAGCAGAGCCTGCTAAGGCACCACAGCAAAGGGACCTTCTCCCACCTCCACATGGCAGAGGAAAACGTTCAGGGTCCTGTGAATCCTGTTGTTATCTTTCAGCTGCATGAAGATCCCACAATAACTTTAGTGGTACTACAACTGCGTGAATTATCCACGAACTTGGGACATACTTGCAAGGTTTTGGGGAAAGAAAAGGAGGAGGGTTGATCAGTCCAGCCACTCACCAGCTGTTCATTGGTTTTCAAGCTGAGAATGAAACCTGTAATGAAGGCAGCAGGCAACCTTCCAGCTTCATTAAAGGGGAGAGGTCTCCTGTTCTTTTTGCCATAGTTGGCACACACCAACATATCCATGCGAATGTCAAACACTCGCCCTTGGTCTTTATTTCACAGGTAGCAGTTCTGTCTTGCCTTATCTTGCCTTCACACTGCTTTGCTTGGAATGGAACATGGAAGGGAAGGGAAGGGAAGGGAAGGGAAGGGAAGGGAAGGGAAGGGAAGGGAAGGGAAGGGAAGGGAAGGGAAGGGAAGGGAAGGGAAGGGAAGNGAAGGGAAGGGAAGGGAAGGGAAGGGAAGGGAAGGGAAGGGAAGGGAAGGGAAGGGAAGGGAAGGGAAGGGAAGGGAAGGGAAGGGAAGGGGAAAGTGCAGAGGATGGAACCCCAGAAGAGATGCAGTGCAGAGGATGCCCTGCAGAGCTCTGGTACAGCCTGGAGCCCTCCTGAGCCTCACCTTCCCCACGGGGTGACCCAGAGCCCAGCATCCCCCTTGCCAGTGATCTTAAGCCAGATTTGATATTTGTGGAGTTGCTGGAGAGGAGATGAAGGGTTCCACATCAGCGCAGAGTAAATCATTATTAAATGAGAGCTAATGAAGGATCACATGAATCCCAAACTGGAGCAATTAACCACTCTGCTGCTGCCAGAGGATATTTTCCGTGCTGCCACAGTTGCCTCTAGGTGGCTGATATTCAAATTACGCTTTGCTCGTSGCTTCAAGACATTGTCCTGGGAATCAGTCAAGCTTCCTTCTTTCCAAGTATGCCTAAGTGCTCATGTACACCCAAAAACTGTGCTCATGCTGCAGCTCAGGTGGGGCTGACCCCTCGCTCTGGATGCAGCTCAGTCCTGTTGAAAAAGTTTATTTTCTTGAAGGGAGGATAAATGCTGAGTGGTTACGAAGCAGCTTTGCACACACACAGCTGCATGAGGAGCTACCAGACCAAGGGCTACAGCACACAGCAGGTCCAAGGGGCATGGGCAACCATTGGATTTGTCTGTGCAGGAAAATCTGCTTCATTTCTTGCAGCAGAGCCCACACCAAAGCAAAAGGGTGACTACCACAGGTACCTTGGCCATGTGCTGTGTCAGGACTCAGTATCTCTGACCTGGTTGCTATTATCATCCCTTGGTGCTGAGGGAGAAGGAAACTGAGGCAGGACTGGCAAAGAAGTCTCCAAAGTCCCTCAGGAGGCAGCAAGAGGGTCCCTGGAGTTGAGCAGTGAGTTGGGCTCACACAGCTACCAGCARTGGCTGCTTCAAAATATCAGCAACGGGCAAGGGACCCAGCTTTGGCAGGAGAAAGAAGTCAAGGGGTGAAAAATTTTCTTGTGGGTTCTGGAAGTTCCCATTTTCATCAGCTTTTTTCCAGGTGTGGGTGTGGGGATTTCCATACCCAGAGAAGCCCCAAGGACTGAGGTGGGGCAAACACCCTGAGGCACAAATCACAGTCACTGATGGTGGCAGCTCTGGGCCTTTTGCCTGAATATTTGTATTTCATCCACTTTGGCAGTACAAGGTCTCAGCACAGGGCCCAGCTGGCAGGTGAGTGTGACAAAAGGGGTGTAGACAACTGGCTTTTTTCATCACAAACCTGGCAAACGGCAGCTGGAGGGCAGGAAACATTCTTCACTGCTGCRTCCCTCCCGAGGGCATATCTCATAAATATCTTTATGCCTCCTGTAATTATTTTACTCACCCATAATTAATGCCCTTTACTCCCTGCAAGCTGGGTAAGATGGCTCTGACCATCCACAGCTATGGGGCCRTGGCTCCTGTCTAAGGTTCTGCAGAGCCCTGGCTGGGAGTTTCTCCTCCTGCCAGCAAACCCGGGAATGCTGGTGGGATCTCAGCCACAAGCAAATGGTAACAAGCTCCCTTCAGCCCATTTTTCTTGATTGACTGCACCTTTTTAGACACTTACCTTGGTCTCTCACTGCTGGTGTGAGTGCTGGGACCTGGCCATGCTCAGAGACCTCTTTAGGGTTGGCTGGAGGGGAAGACAAGGGCAGAATTTGGCTGAGGACTGCTGGAGCTGTAGCCAGCCCTGACGTTTTTTGCCTTCCATTATAGTGAGTTCAGCTGGGCACTTCCAGCTGTTTGTATTTCATCAACACGAAAAAGTGACTCCATCACCATGGAGACAGCTGTGATTTGCATCTTAATTAAGCAATGACAGATGCCCTACTGATAAAGGCAAACTTTAGCGTTGGATACCCATTGACTACCAGTTCCAGCATTCCCATCTACCGCCAGRTGCCTCTGAAATCTAAATTTTACCAGGTGATTGGCAGGGAGTTACCTCTYAATGCTTTTGCTGTGTTGATGTTCCGATGTGAGTAAATATTTCTCGCTGGTCAGACAGTAAAATGCTTTGGGCTGAAGAAGAGTGGGACTGGCAGAATATGGGCCTGTTCTGCACGTCATAAACCCCACTGCCCAAAGGAGGGGGGCTCAGGGAGGCACAAAGCGATCAGGAAAAGAATGAGCATGGACATGTGTAAGGTGCTGACTGCATCACCAAGCTACCCCAAAGGCCTTCGAAGGCTGCAGAGTTGGGCACTCACAGGGCAGGCAATGCCCATGCTGGATTTCCAGCCCTGGCAGCTCTTTTCCCATTGCTGGGTGCTGAAATTTCATTTCCACCTCCTCTGTGCTGAAGGGAYGTTGCTGCTGGCCTGTTTTGCTGCTGGCCCGTGCACATGGCAGCAAACAGGGTGCCAGGAGTCCATTGCAAGGGTGCAAGGAGCTGGTCAGGTCATTGGGCAGGGAGAAGCAGAGCAACCCTGAGTCACATGGGGCTAACCCAGGTATGGCGATATCCCAGGGATTTTGCACAGCCCAAGCCACTGCACAACCCCTGCTCCTACTGAAAACTGCTCTTGGGCTCAGGGATGTGTCCACAACCCTCCCAGAACTTCACTGCCATTATTGGAGTCAACAACCCAGCACTCACCTTCTTCAGCAGCTTTATCATCCTCTTGTTGTGCACTGGGGCAGAGAGAGATTCTGTAGCTGCCAGCAGTACCCACTAATTTGGAGTGCCTGAGGAGTGAGGCTGGGAAATCCCATGGACCTGGCAAAAACATGATCCAAACCTCTTCTTGTCCAATGACCCCACAGAGGTCTCAGAGAGCACATGGTTCAGGGCTAAGCCAGGCAGATCAGATCCTTAGAAATGAGTCTGGTGGTTCCTCTCCTGGGGCAGAGCATCAACTAAACGATTGGGATCACACAGACCTTCAAATAGGAGGTAACTTAGCCGCAGGGAGAGCAGAGGTGGGTCTGCCCTTTAGGTGAGGATGAACTCCTCCTTTAGAAGTGTAAAGACGAGCGCCAGAGCTTCCAGAGCCTTGGGACCTTTAGGATTTGATCTCATTGCTGGTTTGCTGGCTATAGAGAAAGTGTGAGCTTAAATCAGAGGTCTTTGCACTTCAGGGGGCTTCATTCACATTTCACTCACAATTACAAGGGCTTTTTGCTGTGTGAATTTGCTGGCACTTGGTTCGGTCTCAGCACACGTTGCCACTCTCCCTTTGGCAGAGGTCTGCAGTGCATCTTTCTCCCCTGCCTGGCCACCCATTTTCATTCAGCCTAATTCAAACAAAATCACTCATCTTCACAACTTCTCACCTGCAGAAACCTGACCAAAGCCTCAGGAGGAAAGGTGAAAGTGAGGATAGGCAGGTGGTGACTGACACTTGTGCAAGTCATAGGAAACTGATACAGGTCACAAATTACTTATGGGATTTCAATCCAAATGGTTATTCCTTTGCAGGCATATTTTGGGAATACCCAATGAGTGCTCTGTCCTGCAAAAACATGGTGACTCCTGCATTAGAGGCATGGATCAGGCCAAGCAGATAACAAAGCTGGGAAGGGATGAAACTGCAGCTGATAACAGAAAGTGGAGCTGCTTCACTGTCGTGATCTCTCTGCCTTTTTGGCAGAAAGTAGAGAAGGTGTTTCTTGTTCTGCCACATAAAACCAGAGTTAGCAGTCAGGTCAGGTGCCTCCCAGGAGGGTTGTTYGGCCTCCTGTGCTCCTTCGAGCTCCATGGCATGCTGAGCATCTCCCGTGCTTGAAGGGCAGGAGAMCCCTGCCTGAGAACACCAAAAAGTTAATTGGAAAGAGCAGCCATGGAAAAGGCCTGACCTTTTCCTGAATCACAGCCCGGTGCTRGGCAGCAGAGGTCATCCAATTAATGGGGAAAATGATGCTGGGAGAGAACTTTCTGTCTTGAAGGAGTGATGCTGAGACTTGTTAGTGGGGCCCCATCACAACGTGCTTGGTTTCAGGGCRAGATGTGTTCGCAATGAGAATTCAGAGGTTCCAGCCTCAGATGTGGAGGGCTGTCACCAACAGTGACATGGCTCCTTGAGCTCCAGCTGCATTGCCAGAGATTGGCCATGGTCCCGATRTCCTGCTAAAATGATGCTCCTGGTTCCAGAGGTTTTTGCTGTTGGTAAAGCTGAACTTTGTTCCAAGGGAAGCAGCCAGGTAGGACGAAGGTGTCTGACCCAGCCATTGCCCATGCTAACAGGAAAGAGGGAAGGTTGTTTCTGTATCTCATGCTCTTAGCATGTCCAAACCCAAACAGGTTTCCTGCTCTCCATGGACTCCATTGAATTTAAAAAGAAACTCCTCCCTTGGCACTTCTTACAACATCCCCAAGGTTATTCTCCAGGCTCCAGTAGACTGGATCAACAGGACTCCTTCAGGCTGGTTCGATGGATCATGCCACTAATGTGTATCCATTGGGACGTCTCTCATCTCACKGGTTAACAAAGATGTTCCTCATCTGCTTCCTGAGGAAGGAAAGCAATCACTGCTTGATGTGACAGGATATCAGCCAGCAGTGCCACTGGCTCACACCGATAAACTCCACTCCTTTGGGCTTCAAAACACTGAGAAATCATGTCAATCTCAAACAAGGTGCTGTAAGTAGTCTTTCCAAGTGCATATTAAAAACTGTTGAGTTGGGATACTGATCTTTCCCCCCCACTGRCCTTTATGTAACATAGACACTTATAACCAGCCTGATGCCCAGGCCTGGGCATGTCTCTGTGTGGGAATGATGATTTCACCTTCTACAACCCCACACAAGTGGCAAAGCCAAGGCAAGTGCAAGGCAATCAGTCAGGATGGATGGAACTGCATTTTCTCTGGWTCAGAACAGACTTTTGCTTAGTCACAGGTTCAAAAGAAAGCAGCCAGGGAATGCATAAAGTCAAAAAAGTGAACAAACCTCGTAGATTGTCAGTGATTTCCCCACCAGCCATCACCAGCCACTCCAGAAAACCTGAAACCTGGCGTGAGATCCTCCAAAACTCACTGGTGCTGAATGACAGCACTTAAGAGGAGCATCAGGAAAAGTGGGTAAGAAAAAGAAGTTCTAGATGAACTAAGAGATGGAAGCACATGTGGACAGGTAAATGGATGGCTGTTCAGGGGAGCAGGGCAAAACCAAACAGCTGGAATTTCAGATCACAGAAATGTAATTGAAATAACACTTCCTAGAGTGCTTTCTCCAAAGAGGTCTGCTATTCTCTCACCAATTTTATTTATTGCAGTCATAAAGAGTACAACTAATACATGTAGAAATAAAAATCAAACAGGGATTACCAGGGCAGTATATTAGAGACATGTCAGATTTACTACAGCACCTGCTTAGCAGGCTTGAAATCAATTTAAAAAAAAAAAAAAAAAAAATCTAATTTTCACATTTTTAAATAAATCATCGATTACAGCTATTTGCTTAAAGAAGAAAAATTAGCRGGTGTTACTAAGAGATTTATTTCTTTTGGCAAGAGTTATACCTGCTTCTCTAACAGCAGCCTAGGAGACCTGTGTGATGAAGGGGGGTCCTGTCTTCCAGTTTAAAGCAGGGGGGAAATGAGTAAATAAATGCTGTAATTAAAACTGACATTTTTTGCTCGACTGCTCACAGTGACCACAAGGATGAAAAATGACATTAGTTCCACCAGGGGCAGGGACAGGACTCATTGTAAGAGATTAGGGAGAGCATTAAGGAGGTGATGGAGTGGCTTACAAGCCCTTGCCCRGGGATGCTGGACTGCTCCAGTGATCCACAGTGCCATTCCCAGCATGATGACCGGCACTGGTGGAGAGGAGAGGTGCCAGCTTTCAGGAGAACAGTTGTTTGCAAAGATGCTCCATGTCTGAGGTGTAGTGAGAAAAACTCTGCTCTCAGCAAAGGCAGAGAGGGGTGATGTGACAGTGAGAGGGTGGTGGGGACAGCCAGGTGGTTTAAAGGGACAAACAAATCAAATACTGTTGGGCTGGAGTGGAAACTCCATCACCAAATATTCTGCATCCTCAGTGTTCTTTGTAGACAGGCCAAACACAGAAAAGCTGGAGGCTGCAGTCAGGTGACACATCCAGATTTTTCAGGAGCATTTCTTGGCGCTCAACTGTCATCATGAGTTCCCAAGGGCTGCACAAACTTCACCCAGGCAGGTTCCTGGGGCCGAGGGGGTGGTGGGGCACAGGAGAGGAGTGCTGTGCATGGGGAGCTCTGGAAATGTGGGAACCTCCAAGAGGCTGACGCTGATGTGTGATGGTTGCTCGGGGTACCTGGGACAGTCACAGTTTTCTATCCATCAGTCCACACTCACCTCTGGGAAGGAGTTCTGCCAGGGGGGCAGGGCAGAGGCCTGAGCTGACCTTATGAGTGGCCACGCTGTCCAGGGGCATCCCCAGCATCCTGCTCGGCAGCTCCTCTCCATCTCCAAACMGGGAGCCCCAGACACCATCCTTGGCAGCCACATTGCTGCTCATTTGCAGAGGAACYAAAAAAAATCATGTGGCAATTTCACAATGCCATGACATCAATCAGAATTCATAAGCAGCTTCCTGAAACATCACACATGGTAACCACGCTGCATCTTGCCAGTAATTAGATGCCAATGATTAAWAAAGTGTGGCTGATTCAGCGTCTCTGGCTTTGTGCTTCCTTTTTTTYTCTTCTGCTCTTGTTGCCTCTTGAAGTGGAAATGTAGCTCATTTATTCTGGCCAACACGGCAGCATAAGAGCTTGGGTGAAAGTGYTGCATTTTTGTCTGAAAGGAGGCTCAGGTGGCTCCAGTCCAACAYCACCTATTCAACAACCAAGTCAACAGCACTTTTGCTCCAACTTCTGTATGAACTTTGTGAGTGCCATCTATGACTTGATATACAATTATGTGCTTTTCCTTTCCTCTGAAATGAAATGCACAGCTTAAATCAAATTTGCATATGGACAGTTCTATGAATGGCAACCAACTGGTGTGGGCCACCCCACGAGGAGTAAAACAACATGAATGCAGTCAGAACCAGCCCACAWCTTGTAAAAATCACATTTTATTATCTTTAAAAATAAAATAGCAGTGCCTTAAAATGCTCAGCAGAAGATTGATCAAAACAACTTAATTAGAGACATGAGGTTATTTGCATTGGCTTTTGCTCTTCTAATTTAGCCTTAATTTTCATGCCTGAGAGTAACCAAGCAAAACAAAACTCATGTGGCTCCGTGGAAACTTGTGCCATTAATGAAAACATCTCTCACCCTGAGCAGGAAAACAGCAAAGGGGATGAATAGGAAAGAGCAATCCAGGTGCTGATAAGTTTTGAAATGCCACGGGTGTGTCAACATCACCAGGTGTTCCTTGCTCTGTGAAGCAGTGGCTGATCCTTGCTCCAGCATGGGAATCTCATGTCCATTCCCTTCCTGGTGGTGCTCAGAGCTCGTCCCAAACCAGAAGAAAAAAAAGCAGAAGAAAAATGGGACGAGGGCCGTTCCCCTCAGTGATCAATTCTTTCCAGATAAACTCAATAAGAACAAAACYGTGTTGCTGGTTTGGAAAGAAGAAAGAGAAGGAAATGAGCTGGCCAGGATCCAAGTAGCAGAGCACAGATAGCAGGGTGTTCAAAAGTCCTAGACACCCAAACAAGATGGATAGTCTGGTCCTGTCAGCTCAGCGTTGAATATTAAATTTTTAAACTACCTGAGCTTTTTTGAAGAGTGGGTAAAATACTAAAACTGGAACCGGATAAGGGCAAAACTCTCCCATTTCCTGGGGATATTCCTAGAAGTTTTTCCCAGCAGGACCAGCAGCTTGGATCCCTTGCCCTACCTGTGTTTTTTCCTTCCTTCCTTCCTTCCTTCCTTCCTTCCTTCCTTCCTTCCTTCCTTCCTTCCTTCCTTCCTTCCTTCCTCCTTCCTTTCCTTTCCTTTCCTTTCCTTTCCTTTCCTTTCCTTTCCTTTCCTTTCCTTTCCTTTCCTTTCCTTTCCTTTCCTTTCCTTTCCTTTCCTTTCCTTTCCTTTCCTTTCCTTTCCTTTCCTTTCCTTTCCTTTCCTTTCCTTTCCCGCACATGCTTTGAGCCTGGAGGGCAGACTGGAAAACCTACGTTTACTGCACACAATGAAGATGACCAAGAAAATTTCAGGCTGATCTAAAGGTGGAAAGGAAGGCAGGAATCAGCATGAACATGGCACAAGTGAGCAGAGGGGGACTAATAAAGTGGAGACTGGAAACAAAATCTTATTAGATGAGTAACTTGGAGCTAGAAAAAGTCTGACGATGAAATAAAGAGGGCTCACTTGCTTCAAGCCTTACACATAGTTCTGTTATGTTACCAAGTCTATATGCTTGTTTATTTTTTATTCCCTCCTCCCCCATTCTATAATTTTTTTTTGTTTCTAAGGATGAAAAATATATGTAATCAATTTCTGAATTTCACTTGCCTTTTACTGACAACTGGCTTTGTCAGAAATATGAAAGAAAGTAGCAAAAATGGGGTTTTGGAGCAACTTTTGCAAGAATTCCTTCTGTTCAGGGTCTGATTAACACTTGGCAATCAAACCAGCAGTGTTTGCAAAGACCTGACTCACGACCTGCCACTAGAAGAAAACGTAAAACCATCAAAGTTTATTGGAAACGCTTCCAGCTTTCCCAGGGTGGGCAGCCATGTCTCCTTGCCCATTCCACCCCACATCCTGATCCCGGGGAGGATGAGGAGRAGCAAGCTGGCCAGGATGCAGAGCAGATCAGAGCCTGCTCTTGTGGRGAGATCTGAAGTCACCACATCTGTCCCCACAGGGACATCTCCCTGCTGAGGCTCCTTGTGCAGCTTGGCAGCCTGAGTCAAAATGCTCTTCCTCTCTCCTGCTTCTTCAGCAGCTGCATTTTTCTTATGGATTGTCCCTCCTGTGTTTCTGTTATTCTGTTATCCATGCTGTGTGCACCTGGAGCCAGTCTTTGGACACATGCCTGGATGTGGCCCTTCACACCAGGGGCAGATTTGAGCTTTAGCCACTCCCACTGAGCTGCTGTGCTCCTTGTGCTTTCCAGGGCTGTGCTTAACGCCCCATTAACCATCCAGGTCCAGAGATCCCTCAAATTCTTTTGCAAAYGCCCCCTACGCTCTTCCTTATCTCTTTAATGGTGTCACAGTTATTTAATTTAGCTCCTTGGAGTTTCATTTTCGTTTTAATTTCCCTGAGGTTACTTATTTCTTCTTTCTTACTGTCTCTGTTTCAATGTCTGCACTCAGCTCTCACTGAGGTTCTTTCTGGGCTGAGCTGAGGTGTGTAGCTGGACAACACCAGTCTAAATCCTCCCTCTGCTTTTTTAGTTCTGCAGTTAGAGATTTTGCATCATTTGAAGTGACTGTCTGGAGGCTTCTTGGTGGCAGAGGTTCAGGCATGAACACCAACACAAGTGTTGTGTAGCCACTGACTCCAGGTTCACGAGGRGTCACAGGCATGTCTGTGGGGCCACTTGTGTTAAGCTTTACAAGACCCCAGCTGCTCACTCTTGGCTGATATTGTTGTGGCTGGAGGGAAAATGAACAAGGGGTTATGACCCAAAAGATGTAGTCAATGACTCAAACCAGAAATATCTCCTGGGCACCACAGGGCAAACTCCAGAAAGCTTGGTGGATCTGAGACATTTTGTCTCTGGAAATTATTAAGYCCCAGAGAACCAAGATAACGCTAAAGCAAAATATGATCTGTTATCTTTGAAGCGTTGTTTCTA
Organism: Amblyornis subalaris; assembly: GCA_018881555.1. NCBI lineage: Eukaryota > Metazoa > Chordata > Aves > Passeriformes > Ptilonorhynchidae > Amblyornis > Amblyornis subalaris. The sequence goes on from JACAXG010000010.1 coordinate 6,173,987, forward strand.
ATTTAATTTTAATGATGCTTATGAGAAATGTGACGCCTGCGTGTCTGCTTTATAATTGCAGCATATTCTCTCTCCGAGGCTCTAATGTCATTTTACAGGGGGCCTGTTGATTTCCTGTTTTATCTATTGCTGTGCAGCTTCAGACTGTTTGGTAGATATTCTGGAAATTACATATTATAACTTCCCTCCTCAGACACGGGTTATGTGGCAAAGCTGAGGTTATTAGCTCTGTCATAAAAGGCAACGTTTTTTTCTGCTGTAGCTGAGGCTGAATTATGGATCTGAAAGTATTAGGTCTGTTATGAAAGTGTATAAAGAATAAGATAGCCAAAATTAATGGAAAAATGGAGCTCTTGAGAAGTTCTGACTTTTTCCCATTCATTGTCCCAGCAGTCATATTATCTGTATTTAATTTGAGATTGCTGGATTAATTCACCACTTTTTTTCCTGTGGGTTGCCAGGCAATCAGATCTCTCTGCTTTYACCATTTCATTCTGTCTTGCTTTCTGAAGGAACAGGGATCCAGCAGCACATTTTAAGAGATTATTTATTACACCCTTCTGTTCCAGTAGAGCTGCTCTCCGGACAAGAGAACATGCTGATTTTAGTTTTCATCTCTCTACTTYCTTGGGACACACCAAGTATTTTATTACAAAAGCCTTTTCAAGCACCACAAATGTTCATTGAAAACATTTGTTGATGTTTTTTGGAGGCACTTCCAACAGCTATTGCACATCCTGATTGCAGATGCTCTTCTCAGCCTTGACCACTGAGCCTTCTCCTCACCTGTGCACGTAGTAAAGCTACAGAAGAACCAAAGCAACAGGTTAGAAGTTTGCATTCAAGTTCAGATCTGAGTTTTTTACAGCCAGGTGTTCATCTTGAAATAAAACGGGAACAGGATCACGGAATCCCAGAATTGTTAGGGTTGGAAGGGACCTCTGGAGACCACCCAGTCCATACCTCCTGCCAAGGCAGGGTCATCTGGAGCAGGTGACACAGGAACATGTCCAGGTGGAATGTCTCCAGAGAAGGAGACTCCATGCCCTCCCKGGGCAGCYTATTCCAGCTCTTCTGTATCATCTGAAATGGAATGTGGGAAATCTTGATTAAATGTAAGGGAAAAAAGAGTTCYCAGTGGAGGTGYRAAGGGGAATCCTAACAGCACAAGGCAAGCCACCTGATCCAGGTGTGTCCTGGAAACAGGTGACCTCCAGATGTCCCTTCCAACTGTGATCCTACATCTTCCCTTTTTTCCCTGACCAAACAAGCCAGAACAAACGTGTGACTGACCAAACCAGCAAACACAGGCAGCTGTTGCTCATTCCATAGGTGCACCAGTACAATAGAAACCTAACACCTCTTTGTACTGGACATGAGCTGACAAGCAGTTTTATGCTCATCAAACACCAGAAAAAACCCTCATCAGCCCTGTTTCTCACTGCTCTGTTCACACCAACACTTTCAGCTATTAGGGCTGTAATACATAACTAATGCTTTCTTATTTGGCAGCCTTATTAAACCCTGGAGACTGACTTAAGCTCCTAGTTTGTTACATTATTAAGCTTGTCATTCATTATTAGATCAGTCTGAGCTTATTGCAGCTCTGAGCTACAGACTATTAAATGCCAAAATCAGCATTTATACAACATTAAGAGAGCACAGGCCCACAAAAAGTTGGGGAAGGCAAAATTTTAAGCTGGCACCTCATCATTCATGTTTGTTGGAGAGGAAGAAGACTTYTAGCAAGAATTACAATGACAGAGCCTGGTTCTTCATGCCTTTCTCCCATGAGGAAGGGCTGTCCCACAGCCTCTGCCTCCAGGGTGATGGATGAGGTTGTGTTTGTTGGCTGGGAGAACTCCAGGTCCCAGAGGAGGTGATGGCCACAGAGCAACTGGGCTGTCTGAGGGGAGCTGGAGCAGTGTCTGCCTCCTTGGCAGGAGCAGCTTCACCCTTTTTTCTTAGGGAGTTCCCTGTCTGGCTCCTGTCTGATGTTGTTTCAGGTCTTAACCTTGCAATATGAAGAAAGTTCTGGCAACTAATCCAAATTACATTTTTTAAAGTGAAGCTTAGCCAGTTCTTCAGTCTCATGCTGGTTGTGGTATCTCCTGAAGGACAGGCAGGAGGTGTCCATACCGACACCCAGCACTTATTTTGTGCTTTGCAGGGTCTGGTGTGCAGAGCACTCATGTCTCTCTGCTCATGAACTGTACCTCATTTCAAGAGGTTACTTGGTTTGTGGGCAAAGAATTTCTCAGTATTTGAATTTTTCCTGTATAACTTCAAGTTTCTATAAAAGGAAAAGCAGTTTGTCTCTGTCTCTTGAAATACTGATCTTCCAGGGTACACCTCCTTGCATTTTTAATTTCAGGTCTTACTAGTTTCTTTTCTCATCCCCTGTATTTCTAGATTACCTCATGTGTTTCTCAAAAGGGCCCTGCAAAGACTCAAATCCCCACTTTTAAGAGAGCAGGCATTTGTGTAATACAGGTGGATTTTTTCCTACAGAACACACCTTTGATCTGTCATCCATATTTCATTTCCTTGCCAYGACAAGGGTCTCCTATTTGATGTTATATTTTTCTGTTCTTTTCATAAACTGTTTTTCTTTACAGCTTATCAGCATCAAAGAGCAAACACTATAGCTTCTGATCAAACATGGATTCATTTTGTGGTTCTCATCTTCTCCTTTAATTATCTGGCCATTAAGAGAACAGGCCTGATGTGCTCCTGGTGGGGTTTTCAGCTGCTTGATCCTCCTGTTCAGTCCTTCTGGTCATGTGATTGTCCTACTCTTTAATTCCTCTAATGAACTGAGAAAAGGTATGTGAATAAATCCATGTGTGAGGGAAAGTTTCCTTTTAGGAAGCCAAGGAAGCTCAAAAGTCTGGAAGGCCTTGCAGCAGTGAATCAGCCTCTGAGTGAGCACATGAACACCAAAACCACCTTTTGTTCAGCCTCTCAGGGCTCATTCACAGACATATCAGCTTTTCCTGGCAGAAGGTCCCAACAGCATCATGTTGGCTGCTGATGGCACCTAAAGGTCAAGTCCCTGTTTTGGAGCTCTGCTTCATCCATATCCCAGGGAATGGGACCCAGGATTTCATTCACCCTTTTACCCCTACTGTGGTACTGACAGTGATGAAATATTGGGTGGCCACATGTTTTTTGCTGTTATTTTATCCACAGGTGGGATTGAAGCCTCCAACATTTGTATTCAGAAAGTATCCCTCATGCTCAGGTTGGAACTGAGTCAACCCCCTGGAGTCTTGTTTGGTGACTTCTCAATCTTTATTCCCAGATTGCTCTGAAGATTGACAAGGCTGTTCCAGATGAAGGAATGAGCCAGGCTCACATTTGCCTTTCACAAGGCACCAGGAGATTTGAACAGAGAACAAATCAGCGACATAAAGTTGAGATACTTTTGAGATGAGTGACTCTAAATAAAAGATCAAAGCTGGGCCCGTGTGGACCTTCTGAAAACCAAAGCTGTGTGTGGAAAAACACCCTGTGTTTCGACAAGACAGTTGCTAGAGGGGTTTCTCAGGTTTAACACCACATCCCAAGGACACCAGGCATTTTGCTAACACCCAAGTGACCTGTGTTCCAATCCGGCCTGCATCTCAATGTGTACGGCAGCAGTGTTGCCAGAGCTGTCAACTTTGGAGGTTGCTGSTTTGTTTCTTACTTGACACACAGTCTGTACCTGAGAGCTTTTTGGTTTTCAACACCTTTTTCACTTGGTCTGAACTTAATGTGCCTTGTCATAATGGGTTTTGAGAGGCCTTGGGCTCACCCTGACAGAGAACAGCTCGACCCTGTAGTGAAACATCACATTCTTGTTTCAGCTTTCTCTGTCAAAAACAGGAGTCCTTAAAAACACCCACGAGCAGTTTATTGGCACAACTGCAGCTAAAGCAGCTTGTTTGGTATTGAAGGCACCATCCTCTGTGTGATTCTCTGAAGCAACACACTTTCCCTGTTAATATTTCAGCCCAGGGGGGAACCATCTCAGCAAATAATTCTGGGTATTGAACACCCTTTTGAACATCTTCTCTTCAGCAGAAAGGAACTTTCTTGAACATATGCAACAGATCACCAGGCAAAGAGAAGTGTTTAATAAATATGAGCCCCTTAAATATATCTTGAGTGCTGTCCTTACTTGGAGTAACTAATTTTATTAATGAGGAATTTAAACTTGTTTATGCATTTTTGCTGTCAGTACCTTTAGCAATTCCTGCCACCACAGCTGATTTAAAAATTTAGCACTTGAAGTCTATTTAGAACTATGCTTAGAGTTTGAACATTCAAAATCTCAATACATAAAAAYGAAGGAAAATTACAGAATTGTTAACTTTCACATACTCTCTTATTTGGCAGTCTGACTGCATGTAAGAGAACAAGAAAAAATCAGTGTTATTGTGGTGGTAAGTCAGGCATGTGGCGAGAGAACAGCAGGTTCCAGCCCACAAAAACTTCATTGTTTATTTTCTGATTTTTCCAAATGATACCATCTCTTCTAATTTTACATCACTCTTCATGTTCCTGGCTTGAAAACGGTTGTATTCAAGCTCTGGTTTCAAGGYGAGCGTCCAATTATTTTTACCAACTTTACTGATACTTTTCTACTAGGAAAATCTTTAGGCAAAAGCATTAAAAATTAAGTTATATACAAAAAAAAAGGAGAAAAAAAAAGCCTGAAAATATGTCTCAGGTAATTAAACAACATTATTCATTTATTTTCCCAGCTGGCTCTCCAGATCACATTGACACATTGCTCAGGGCATTTTCCCCTTGCTTGTTCCACTCAAGAACATGACTTTCAGAAACTTCCTCATTTTAATCACGTCCTGCARCAAAGCTCTGAATAGAAAATGAGAAGCCCTACAAGAGACAATGTCACTGAAAAGTGACAGCGCTGAAAGACCTTGCTGTGAAATTCAGGAGACAGAATGGTTGATGCCACCAGAGCCATGGAGTCTTTGCACATCCAGTTCATGGTTACCTATGAAACTGGCCCACAACACATGGCCCAAAACCTTCATGTGCATCCTTATGGTCTTCACAGAGGTAAATATGCTCTGAACTGCTTCATGACCCAGCACCAGAGGTTGTGGGTACTCTGAGATTCCCAGGATGCCCCCATCTCACTCCCACAGGACACAAGAGCCGCTGCATCCGTGGGCTCCTGCCTCAGGTGGTTTCAGAACAGCTGCTTGAAGACCTTCAGCTTCTCCTGCTTTCAGCATTGGAGGTGGGTGCTCCCAGAGAGCTGGTGGTATGGATATGTCCCCAAGAGCCACATGATCCACATGTGTCAGGGTTATCCCTGCCTTTCCTGAGGTGACAAGCACTGGGGGGCTGCAGTGATGGTTTCCTTCATGAAATCCCCCCAGCCATGAAGGGCAGGAGCCCACGTCTCTTGCTCCCGCACGAAGCAGCAATCTGGATAGGAAATATTAGCATGGTTGTTGACCAGCACGCATTGAGAGGACATTCAGTGATGGGGGCTACACCATGAGCCAGGCACTGGGAATTCTGCACACCAGTGTGGAGTGGAAAGATGTCAGGAAGGATTTCTGTGAGGACACCTTGGCTGTGCTGGGTGAAGGGTTTGAGCCATCCTGTGCCACCACGGCCTGAAGCTGGGGGTGGAGGTGAAGGATGGAAGCAGGAAGCTGGAGCTTGGTTTTCCATTGCTGTTGGTGGGTCCATCACTAGAGGGAGACCAAGATCTACCCTATGGTCGGTGGGCATCCGCCTCACCTCTGACTGGAGGAAGGAAAAGAAACTGGGACTTACCATTTTCTTCTTTTCCCAAAAATGTTTGGGATCCAGCTCAGGGAGATAGTTTGATGTGAGAGCAACCATCAAACAGCACACAGCCTGCATGGATGGTGCATTGTATCCTCAGGATTTCCTCCCATTTTAACGCCATGAACCTGGTTCAGACTTCCTAAGCATTGCCGTTTGCCTGGTTTTATTATAGGATTTAGAGAGGGGGATTTGGTCTGGTCTCAGGGGAGAAATGTCTACATCTGAAGTACGTCTGAAGTCTACATCTGAAGTCAGGCTTCAAACACTGGCTGGGGCTTTGCCACTGGGAAAACTGTGTTGTTGCTGTGCTTTAAACAAAGCTTTAAACAAAGCACAATTCAAAATTTTATGCAACAGGCTTGGAGTTTCTCATGGTGGTCAAGATAATATTTACTCTTGAATGTTTGTCTTGCTTTTGTGCCAGCAGTGAGCTGGAGAAGACACTCAGCTGAAACGCGCTGGAGGTGTGGGCCAGGGTGGGGGCACAGCCAACGCTCTGCCCCTCTGCACCCTCAGCCCTGGGGACTGGGGCTGTGCCAGGGTGGTTGTCCCTCATAAGCCTCTCCCAAACATCACACCCAGAGAAGAGGAATCCATGCAGCAACTGCAGTCCATTTTAACCAGAGCAGATAATCATACCTGTGCAACAGGTAACACAAGCTCTTTGCTTCATGAGCAACGAGCAAGTGGGGAAGGATCTCAGACAAAATCTCCTGCCAGCTGGTTGGTTTCCTTTCCTTAGTGAGGTGCTACTTTTGTAAAAGAACCAGTAGAAACACTGCCTAGTTTGAAACATATATGTTTATTATAATTCCCATGATATTCTGGTTGCAGAAGTTTCTTGCCAAAGGCTTCAAGCCTCTTTGTCTAATTCCTGACACGCTTATATTTTCTGGCTCCTTTCTGGAGCACGTGTGTGAACTGAAATATGTTTGCAGCTTGCGTTTGCTGGGTGCTCATGGCCTCTCCACCACGTCCCTCTTCTGGGAGAGGCTGATGCAGAAACATTTGCATTGCAACCTGAAGAGGCTCATCAAACACTGTAAGCGTAAACACGATCAGATTTACAAACAGTCTGTGTCCAACAGCAGCTGGGGGCTGCTATCAATGGAGACAGTGACAGTCCCCATCCGTCACTCGGGAGAAGGGCACAGCTCGTGTCTCGGTCCAGCCCTCATTCTTATGCAGCTGGCAGGATGTCTGTCCTGCTGGGGTGCAGCCAAAGCTGCAAGGGACAGAGCCTGCTGGAGAGCTGCCAGCCAGCCACCCTGCCCTTGGTGCAGGCAGGGGAAGCAGCAGAGGATGGTGTGGGGCTGGGGGCAGGAAAGCACTGCCTTGGCCCTGTCTTCACTGCAGTGTGCCAGACGCTGGAGGAGGAAAGCTGTTGACTGATCAGCTTTTGCATCAGATCCGGGTGCTGCAGCTGGTCTGTGCTCCGTGTTCCCTGAGGCCTGTCCTCCCATGCACTCGGCGCTGCTGAAGGGTTGTGTCCCTCACTTTTTCGCACTTTGGCTGTTCTGTCATTTTTTTCCCCGGTGCTGCAATATTTTACCTGTCAGAGGAGATTCACAGGCTCATGGCTCTGCCTGGCACGGAGGGTGTGCCCAGAGACCTCTGCATGTGCTGCACTGATCCTGCTGGCTCCTGCATAATGGAACTGGGAAACCAACCCAGTGCTGCCTTTTCTATCATCACCACACAGAACTACAGTGTTCACCTGTTAACCAACCCACTGCGCACCTCTTAGCACATGTTTTGGAGAATTAAGGTTTTAAAACAATATCAGGATTCCTGCACATAATTGCTGGCACAGTGGTTTTAAAGTGCACCCCACATATCACATTCGTTCTGGCTCCCAACAATATCTAATCAGGAGTTCATCTTGTTACAAAGTAACTTCATCAGCCAAGGAAACTCGTGCCGCATTCATTTAGTCACAGTATTAGTTCATCAAAATACAGACTCACTGCAGGCCAATCTGCCCCTGAGCCCCAGRAGGAGTCACAGAGGCAATACTCATCTCCTTCCAGCTCCGTGGGGTTGTGGAAATACCTGTCTGTCCACGAAAGATTCAATGTGACACCAACCAGTCCAGCCATCTCCCTACCCCACCTGCATGCCCTGGGCTGGACAACCCCTTGGGACAAGAGCAGGTAACACTGGGAAGGTTTATTTCAAATAGCTGCTTCATTTAATCTCTGCTTGGACTTTGCAAACTAGAGATGCTCCTGAGGCATCACTTTGACAGCAGTCATGTCTCCCAGCAGTGCTCCTGGCTTTTTGGATGGTCCCCAACAGATCTGATCTCCTTGGACCTCCTCACAAGCCATGCAGAAAGCCAAGGTCCACCTGGACATGCCCTGCCATGATAATAAATGACTGTCTGCTTTTAGGGCTGTGGGGATCTTTTAGGTCCCTCCCTTCAGGCCAGTAACACCAAAGCCATGTCTATGGATCTGGAGGAAGCACAGGGTCTGCCTTGGTGCCAGCCCGAGGCTCCTCTGCTGAAGCAGGGAGGGGTGTCCTTGCTCTGAAGAGAAAAACCTTCCTAAACCAAAGCATGGACATTGAATCAGGGAGATAGGAAGGAGCAGATCTGAAAAACAGATATCTTTTTGACAAATAGAAAGGCTTGTGAAGGACCTGAGTGAAGAAAAAACACCCTGAGGAAGCAGGCACAGTGAGACAGGAGCCAGTCCAGCATCAGCTCAGCTGCTGCAGCCCACAGTGTGACTGCTCACCATGCAAAGTTTGCTTCTTGTCTGCATCTGCTGTCAGGTCAGGTAACCCACGTCACATCACACCTGGCTTTCCTGGATGTTTAGAGATGCCCAAGGGGGTTCATGCCACTCGTTTCAGGGGGATACTTGCTAGCTCAGATCTACATCAGTCTAGGTCAAGTCGCTGGCATTTATGGACAAAACTTCCCTTGGAAATGTAATTAAAATAAATAACAGTTAGTTTTATTAATGCTTAAAATAAAYGATGTAGCTTAGCTTAGCAATAATTTCCATGGAAGTCCAAATCCAAGCTTCAGCTTCCTTTCAGTTTTAGCTGGCATGTCATTACTGCCACAAAATTGCAGGAGCTGCTGATGGAGCAGTTCTGTACTGCTGTCAACCAAAACAAGAYCTTTGAACATGCTTCTTGCTGCCCTGTTTGTAACAATCAAGTTTATTACATCAAAGCTACCTAAGTACTGCAGTGGTCTGCCTCAAGAAAAGACCAAAAGGATAAATTTTCCTGCCTGCCTTGAGAAAAATAGTCCACCAGAATTATTTACTGTCATTTTAAACCTACACAGACACTGCTGCTTTATCCAGTGGCAGGTGGGGATGAAGAAGGATGGCCAGAACTAATACAGCAGCAGAGCTGTTTGCTTGTTTCCTGTGCATGCTTGAGAAGAAGCTGTTGACAACAGTCAATCATGCTTGAATGACTTCCCAGAGAAATGAAGTCCTTTAATAGAGTCTTGTTAGCAGAAAGCCATTCTGCAAGGTCTCCTTAGGAACACTTTTTCCTGCTCAGGATCAACTTCAAGCTCATCTTCAGCCTGGTCACCCACAAATGCCATCTTTGCCCTGCTTTCACCACCTTATTGCTGTTGGAGGTGCTTCCAGCACTCATCCCAATGCCTTTTTGGCCATGCCAAGTACCAGCCCTCAAGGTCTCAGTCCTCTGTGGGCATCACGGAGAGTGAGTGCAGTTTGTGTGTAGTTCTGCCTTCACTCTTTAATGACTCTCCTCGGCTCTGGAAGTGTTCAAGGACAAGTGGGATGGGGCTCTGGGCAACCTGTCCCTGCCCATGGCATGAGGATTAGGACAAGACGATGTCTAAGGTCCCTCCCAACCCAAATCATTCTCTGATTCTGTGAATCCCAGAACCAGGATTGCAGAAGGCACCGGGCGAGAGGGAAGGCAGAGGTTTGTGTGAGGGCACAGGAAGCAGAAAAACTCCTCTGCTGCAGGAACCATGGCTGGCTGCACGAAGCCAGCAGGCAGCAGGATGATTTTTGGGGCGGTTGTTGTTTGTGCAGCAGTCATCAAGCTGTGGCTGCCCACAGGACGTGGTAGCCACCAGAAGTTTCCAAAGGCAAGCAGACACAAGCGTGGCAGAAGAACCCTGTACAGGTGGTTTGGCACAAAGACACTCTTGGCTTGGGAAGGTCCCAAATCACAGATCACTGCAAAGTGGGGAGTACTTTGGGGAAGCGTCACTGGGAGTATCTCTGCTGGAGATGGGACACAGCCCTGGGAGATATTTTGCCTGACGTATTTGTTCTTCTGTTCTCACATTAGAACAGTTCTTTCCTTTAAGAGAAAAAGTAAAGAACTTTAGGAGTTACCAAACTGCTGTTTTCCTCTTCTCTTACCTTTATGGGAACCTGTGTTTTCTAAGATTGTCCCTCACCTTGATACCATGATATGCATTCCTTAATCCTAAATTTCTGAGCTTACTTTTACTGCCTTAAAATGTCTTCCTAACTATGCTCAAGCTATTGAGTGATTAAGGTCATGCTATATAAATTATATGTCTGCTCCATCCTCATGCCAACAGTCACTCTGTCAACTGGATGTTTTTCACCAATCATTCATATTTTCCCCTCAATTTACGACAGATCTATGATCTTACAGTAAATATATGGATACCTCCTGGGAAAAAAACATTCCTGAAAGAAAAAAATGTCTAATAATGACTAATTAAAAATATTAATTTAATATTAATATTATTTTACTTTTTAAAATTAGCCAAAGAGMGTTTTTAATTTAATTTAATGTGCTGTACCATTTTTTATGCAAAGTTTTAACAAAATTGGATCACACCATGTGTTGATAACACTTAAAAAAACATAACTATTGTGCATTCAATTGACCTCTATCAGCTAAACTTGTTAGCTCACCAAAGGAATCAAGATCAAAGGAACTTAAGAAAGAACTGTTCTGTATGTAAGTATCTTGGTTGTTGACAACGTTTTTCAGCTCATAAGTTCAAATGGTCAGCTCATATTCAGGAGAGACATGAAGGGTGGCTGCTGCTGGAGAAATCAGGGAGAAATGCAACAGCAGCTGCACTTCCAATAGCATGTGGAGGTGTCAGGATTTCTTGGCAAGGTGTATCTGTTTATAAAAAAAATGCTTTATATAAATACCAATAAATTAAATAAAAATAAGTGCATAAAGATTGGAACACAGCTGTCAGCAAATCTAAAGACTAGGTGATTGTATCTTGTAAAAGTGCAGCTTGCAAGGAATAAATAGCTCAACGTCATATTTTCTTAAACAATGTGGAAAAAATACTCGCAAAAGAATGGAAAAATGTTGTAATAAAATACCAGAGAGGTAATTTTTGCCTGTATGTGTGTACTGCTGGTGAGATTAGGTAGAGAAACTAAAATACTGAATGCAGCTCTGACTGGGAACATTTTAGAACAAATGTTTAATGATGGGAGAGGTTTTAGTAAGAAACCACAGAAAGATCTGAGAAGTGGAAAAGATGCCTAACAAGTAGGAGAACTGAGAAGCTCCATCTGCTTGACTTCATCAAAAAGAAGATCAAAAATTGGTTTGATCACAGAGCACAAATACCTTTAAAGGAAGGAATTCCTTAGGAGACATGAAACCAGAACCAGTGGCTGAAAGTTACAGCCAATTACCAATGAACCACAGAACACTTATTTTTTCCATGTGAAAAGTGATGAGCCAGCAAGGCAAACTAATTAAGGAAGGGTTTGTACTTCGGTGGTTTTCTGAGGAATGAGAACCATCACCACCATTTCCTGCAGTCAATGGGATAATCACTTGGATTCCAGTTCAGAAACTGGTTTCTTCTACCCTTTAACTATTCTGAATCGAAGACCCACGTGTGCCTCCCCTCCAAAAGCAATGGAAGACTGATATCTTGACTTCCCAGACACTACTGACCCTGCTAAAGCAATGCTGCCTCTGCTGACAAAGGAGCAGCCCCTGATGGCAGGGCAATGCCAGCACTGGGTGCTGCAGGAGCCACGCAAGGGGGCTCAGCAGCAAATGAGGCTCTGGGAGATGCTCACCAGGAACGCAGGCAGGATTCTGTCTGCAGCCTGGGTCGGGATTCAGCAAAAAACGTCTCCACAGAGGAAAATGAAGTGCTTCAGGCTCAAAGAACCAGTGCTGTGTTTTGCAACATTATTTTGAGTCTTGCCAAGCAGCCCTAGTGAGCAGCACAGTGACGGGCTACTGAACCCATGCACCACGCGAGAAACGAGTGATGCACCTTCAAGCGAGAGGCATGGTTGATGGTTTTTGTATTAGTTCCACTGAGCCCCAATCCCCCACCACGCTCTTCCCCTTGTACTCAGGAATTCGCACCTCATCCTGCCTTTTTTCCATAGCAAATCCTATTATTGTTTGTCGTAAAAAGCAAAAGTGTATAGAGCTTTTGGAGATGCCTACACTGTATCTTCACAGCTGTCAGATCCACTGTCTGCAAAACAGGTGTTATTTTTACCACACGCTCTCAAGGAAACAGCTTCCCCGAGCTATGGCTTTCAAGAATGCAGCCATAATATTTCAAATATGTGTTCTACCATCATGACAAGTCTGTCAGTCAGTCTGTCTTGGGAGCAGCTTTATTTTTCCTGCATTAGCTGTACTGTGATCAGACCTGAGAGCCTCAATGTGGCAGACGCTGAGTGAAAAAAAAAAAAAAGCAGTGAAAAGCCAATTCTTGCCAAGTTTCCTTGCATTCATTGCAGATCCTTTGGGAAGAGGAGCTCTCACAAAAGAATCTCTTATCATGGTTAGAGAGGCTTCATCACTGTGGTAGCCCCTGCATAAGATCTTCTTCAGTGGATAAGTAAGGGAAGAAAAGGCTTTTGGCATGGGTAGGATGGGATGGGTCCCTGCACAAAACGTGTAAGGATAAAACATTGGCCTCCCTGGGGAGCTCATCTATGCCCATGCAAAGAAAACACAAGCTGCTCCTGAATGAAAGCATTTGATATTTTTCACCCATTTATTCATCTCCCGTTAGACAATTCAAAGCCTGACATGGGACAGCAAGACCCATATCCCCTTGGAGTGCAACCTGAGATCCTGCAGCAGCCAGGGCTTTCCTCCTCTCCGCGGTGCCACGAGGGAAAACATCCAGCCTGCAGACTATGGAAAACCTGCAAGCAAGTCTTCAGCCACCTTCCAGCCCATCCCCCATTAGTCTGGAGCTCATATCACAGAGCAAGAGGGAAACCCTAGAAGAGATTAACAGATTTCTTTCCCCTGCAGACACTTTTAGTGAAAGATGCTTCCTGAAAATCCCTAAGAAATAGGTTAGGAGTTGTTTCAGATTTTGGGAGAGTTGTTTCAGATTTTGGGAGATTGATACAGCCTCTGTTCAGAATTGAAGGGCACAATAAGCCTGTTGCTGTTCCCACCTCTCCCCTGACATGTGCAGGATGTAGTACTCCATTAATTCCGTTCATCTCCAGCATTTGTATCCAGAATTAGCAATCGTCGCTGCTCTCTGCCTGGTATCACCCTGGAATAACCCCAGTAGAGCCATTCATCATGTGCAGCACTGTAACCAGCCAGGCAAGGACATAGCAGTGGCATGGCCTCGTTCATAGCACAAATACATTGGGATTGACACGAGGAAAAGCTGCACTCGCAGTACCCGCTGTCCACGTGGGACTGGGGAATGCTGAGAGTGCACAGCTCTGGCTCCGTGGGGAAGGACCCCGTCCATGATTGATCTCACAGCCCTGACAGCACAGGGATTAGGGCAGAGCAGAACTCAATTAGGGGCCGCAGTAGCCCTTGTCATTCTCAAGAGAACACTGCGTAACTCTGCTCAAAACCCCCTGCACGCACAGGGACCCGGCGGGGTGGAAAGGTCACTGTGCTTGGCAGTCACCTCCGGTTGTGATGGAGGCTCCCAGGTGTGTCAGATAACTCCCTCTGGCTGCCTGAATGGATGGAGGAGCAGTGGTGCCCCTATAACAAACCACTTTTTATGCTGTTAAACTCTCCCCCAGAGGAGCCACCAGACGCAGCAGCGGTGCCGGAGAGSCCTCGGGCAGCTGTGAGGGATGCAGGGCGGCAAACACTGCACCTCTGGGCTCAGCTCTGTGAAAGGGGTGGTGTGATGAGCACCCGGGGAGCCCCTTCCGGGGCTTGCCATGCTTTTATGGGAGCTGTGCAGTCCGGCAGGGCTTCACCCAGCTGCCCATAGGGACAGAGGGCTGCTACTTCCCCAGCACTTCTTGGCTAACATCTTCACTTTATCTCCTCCCTCCTTTTTCATGTTGTTGCACCTCCTTCCAGAATAAAAAAGTAATCAATGACTGCAGTAGCTGGGTGCTCCCGTCTCATCACTCCACCAAACCTACAGATTGCCTTCCCTGATTTGCCCAGCTCTCCCCGAAGCTGGTGCCAGGGCTGCATCAATGGGTGTTTTGACACCAAGCAGGGCCGAAGAACCCGGCACCACGAGGAACAGACAGACACGAAACACAAAGCACGACCCTGGACTGCAAAGACACACACACGACTCTGGGCAAAGACCACCAGGCAGAACACGACATGGTGATATCAGGAGAACTGGAGGCTGAGGTGCCCTTGCAAACGAGCGCTGGTGGGGGCAGAGGGAGGAGGTCTCTGCGAGCAATCAAATCACACGTTTTTATTCTTTCCCCGCAGACCCAGAGTGTCACACAATAACCCAAACAGTCGATGGCTTTATCTACCTGCGGCAGCTGGCAGGCAGTGTGTGTGTAGCAACATTACCCCCTACAGTTCAACACGAGGTTCCCACCTTCTCTAAGCTTTCGGTACAGCACTRGGTTTTGCTTATTTTAAGCCATTGAGGAAACATCTTACTCTAGTTTAAGTCTGTTAAACCTGTGCATGTGTGGGAAACTCYTGGAGGAGGCAAGAGGAGCAGGCAAGTCAGTAGTCTGTAAAGACTAATTGCTGCAAATAAATCTTGAAAAAACGCAGTACACTGAGAGCTGAAGTAACTTCCCATTTGCACTTTCCCCTTACTTACAGAATTTTTTTCACATATTTTCAAGAAAAATGGTGATTTTTTTTTCCACGTTGCCTAATGTTTTCATTTGATATTTGAGAAAGACATAAAATGTCTCATAAGACGGAAAAATTACTTGAAATTTCAGACTTGGGAACTTTATTGAGACAAGGGTACATTCTTACACAGAAAGTTGTCTCAAATTTGGTTTTTCTCAGGAGCAAACTTTAAAAAATAAACCACAGTGTTGCTTTCTCATGGGGATGATATCCCATGGGCTCCTTCAGGTCTCGGGGGTCCCATTCCTGTGGCCCTTGTGGGGCTTGAGGTATTCCTGAGTGGTTATTTCCTTGTCCTGCTGTATTTTTTCTTCATGTTCTTAAACATGAAATGAAGAAGAAACAAATTAGAAACAAAATAGAGCTTTTTTTTTTTTAATACCATAAGTCTTGTGAAAACCAAAGCACCTTTAAAAGTGGATGGCAATACCTTTAGGGGTTTAATGTTCATGGATATTAAATTTAAGACAACATTTCGGGAGCAGTGCCTTAAAGTGTGGAGGATGCAGCAGCACAGACATTGCAATCACAAATCTGAATGGATGCTAGGTCAAGAGCTGTAAATTGAGCATCAATTATTCTGTGGCTTTACCTTTGTTACTATTAAAAGCATATTTAAGAATCCCAAAGAATTCAGTTTCCAGAATAATTTCTTGTGTCCTGCCCCCACTATCATACTTAGATTCTGTCTRTGGTATGTGTGAGCCTTTCCTTGCTGGGAGTGGAAAGCTACAAGCAAAGCCTCTGCAGACACAGTTTTTAATGGATCTTCTTAGATCACTGTAACCCTTTGCTCGGGGCTATCTGATTTTTGGTTTAAAAGTAGCTTATCTCGACTTAGCAGCGAGGAATCAATTCTGGCTGCAGGTCTCTTTCAGCCATGGCACCAAACTTTGTGGCATTTTGTTCCCAAGGAAGGACATATTCTCTGTCCAAAATAGGAACTTATTTTCTGCAAGATGCTGCCTTTGGGGGTTCACAGGGCAGGTAACAGCCTTTGCTGTGCAAACAGCACTGCTTAAACCAAGTGTTCTCTTTCCCCAAAAAATTCAGGGAATAGATCAGAATTCAAGAAGTTTAAACTCCTCTGGTTTTCTCTTCCATTAGAGAATCCCTGGTAGCAATGCCCAGTTGCAATTAATCTGAGCACATGGCTGCAAGGAATCTCCTGTTTTTCCATCATGCTTTTGACTGCCTTGGAGAGCAGAGCTTGAAGAAGCAYAGAGTTAAGACCTCTAGAGGCACATCCGTGCATCCATAAATTAATCCTTTAAGAAAAGCTTAGGGCCAAGTGAGCAAAACACTGTGTCAGAAACCAGGATTCCAGTCCCAGCAGCAATTCTGCAACTCAGGCTGCAACTGTCTCACTTCCTGGATTGGGACAAGCATCATAATACTCAGATCCCAGGAAGAGCAAAAAGAAACCTGTGAACASTTTTAACTTGAGCTCGAGGGTTTTTTCCCTGGGTTTGTTGTCGTTGTTGTTGTTATTTATATTTCCTTTTCCACCTAAATTGTCATAATTCTGATCCTGTGATGAAGTGAGGGTGGCAATGCCAGCATCCCCCAGGGCTGACACTGAGGTTTTCACACAGCTCTTGCAAGGCTGGATACCTGCCCTGGGCTCTTCTGGCACAGCATTAAGGACCAGCACTAAAAAAAAATTTGGATTTAGCTCTGAGGGGGTTCATAATGTCCCAACAGACCAATGAGGAGTCCATTTCCAACCCACTTGTTTCCCTGTGCCGAGCAGTGCTAGAGCATCCCAGACACTTCAGATACTTGTTATGTATCAGCACTAAATTTAATGCTAAAAACGAGTTCTCAGGGCAGCAATGATGGTGAGAAACGAGTCTTGCTACAAACCCTCACCAAAGAAATTTGAAAATCTGTGTTTTAGAGAAAGCGAAACCTCAAAGCTCTGAACACYTGCTCATCTTCACAAAGCCTGTGTAAAAAGAGCATAGAATCACAGATTATGCCTTGTTGGAAGGSACCCACAAGGATCATTGAATTCCAACTCCTGGCCCTGCACAGGACACRCCAAGAGCCACACCATGTGCCCGAGAGTGTAGTCCAAACACTTCTTGAGCTCTGTCAGGCTGGTGCTGGCCCTGGGGAGCCTGTTCCAGCGTCTGACCACCCTCTGGGTGAAGAGCCTTTTTCTAATATCTGACCTGAATCTCCCCTGACACAGCTTCATGTCATTCCCTCCAAAACCAATCTCATATGCTAAAGCCATGCCAAGTAATTATCGTGAGACACTGTGGCACAGCTGCCTCAAGATCCTGYGTGATCAGCATATTTTAAGAAGAGTTTTGCAGTTTCTGGGTGCTGCAAYCACAGGAGAGCCCTGGGGACACGCAGAACACCTCCTGCCATGGCTGGGCTCCACCACCTCCTTCTCAGCTTGGAAGCCCCCCTCTTGCAGCAGCCTCTGGGATCCTTCAGGGTCTGTTCCCTGCCTATTCTCACTCTRCCTTACATCAAGAACCCTGTGGTGGGAGTTCTTCTGTGGAATACGGGCAAACAGGGTCATATTCCACTTCTGCTTGTGCTGGGGTGGGCACTTCAACCAAACTGCCCAAACCCAGTGCTGCAGTCACGTGGATCGACCCGCTGGCCATAACCAGTGTCAGTGGAACCTGAAGGCGTCTGCTCAGATGTGCAGAGCAGGAGGCAGCTGCCAAAGCATAGGGCTGTAGAGTTCCTTGGGTATCCTASACATTTTCCTAAAGCTTTTTCATGGAATCCTCTAGACCTACAAGTTTCTGGATCAGCATCTGGAAGCTGGGCAAGACACCTTAGRGGCCCTCAAAAGGGACTGAATGTCCAGGTTTAGGTGACTGAATCCTGCATGAAGGATGAGATTCATCTTGAAGATCAAGAGACCCAAGTAAAAAAGTCTTCATGTAGGTGTTGAGGGGAGTGAGGAGTCTTGTTCCCACCACTGTCAGTGGGCAGCAGGGGTCTGACTCCACTGCCCAAATGCAGGAATCTGGTGTACTCTGAATTGCTGTAGGGGATCCCTTCTGGACCTCAGCTGGCACTCAGAAGCCCATGGCTCTCATATAGGTTACATGTGGATAACTCTGGGATATTTCTGGGATATTTTGGATGGCAATAGATGCCTGTGAGGACACAGGGTTGAGTGCTGGATCCCCATCATGGAACAGCAACAGCATTTTCCTCATAGACCCATCAACACCCACACACAGACACCAAGGTGAGTGTGTCTTAATTGATGAGCCAGATCCCATCCCGAGGTTTTTTGTTGTTCTGTAGCTCACAGGTAATATTCCTTCACTGCTCACTTGGCTGCTTGTGACACGATTTCCCTGCACTGACCTTACAAGCGCTCGATGGGCTGCACCCAGCATGGTGGAGGCTTCACACTGATGCTAACGGGATCAGGAGCGTGGCCCATTCAAAGATCGAATATAAGCCTCTTACCTCTGCACCCAGAGGCAAAATAACATTCAGCACTTTAGAAATGCATACAAATTCTATACTGATACAATAACATCAAGCAAACAATACCAAAACAAAGAGATAGTTTTGTTGCCTGTTGTTTTGAATTTATAGGAGACTCTGCACAGATCACCAGAAAACATTGACAATTAATCATGTCTGAAATATGTGCTGGGAATTTTTTTCAAAATCTACCTAAATATGAAAACAAAAGGCTTTTCTCCCTCAAAACAAACATAAAATGCTATCTAGTGTTGACTCTTTGCTACTGCAGTCTCACATAACTATTTCTGAATTAGACAAAACGACCTGTGAAGCATTAAGGGGGCACAGGAGCACCGCATGCTCAAGATAAGGGAACTTTGTCCTGTTTAAATGTCTGTTCTGAATTTCAAAGACCATGTAAAGCTGGCACTTGCTGGATTCCCTCCTCGCAGAGGAAAGCTGGAGCAGGGAAGTAAGACTGGGAAGAGAGATGCAGAATGAAAGGTCGAACCAGCTGCTGAGCCAGGCACCAGGGCTGGCTTAGCTGTACTCATTCTTTTGACTTAGCACAGGATCATCTCTAGCTAGAAAACATATATAATTTTTAATATATTCTAACTGTGTACACTGTAACATTGAATTGCATACACTGCTTATATTAAAATACTAAAATATTTATTTAGCCATAAATATCTACGTTTAAAGCAGAAGGCAATGAATGGCAATGGACCGAAGATCTGTGGGGTTTCACATCACTACTTATCTTATAGTTATCACATACTATTTATCTTATGTGTTAGTTTTAAAAAAAACTAAAATTCTTGCAAGTATTTGTGGTTTCCATCATGATGTCTGAGTTAATTAAAGATCAGATCCTGCCTCCACAGCCTCCCTTCCAAGAGAACTCCTGTACAAGGCTGCTTTTCCAGCAGCACTTTTTCTGCCCATCAGCCCGGCATTATGACATCTCAGCACGTACAAAAACATCTTCTTTAAATTGCCATCAGCCTCGCCTGAGACAGATCAAACCATCCCAGCTTCCCCCGTGTGATGTGTCGCAGAAATGTCACTTTTATCCTCAGCAGGTGACGCCCCAACTAACAGTTTTCATGTCCTTGCAGGAGGAGGGAGCAGAGGGAGGGAAGGGGGAGAGGAGATGGCAGCAGCCATTAACATGACTGCTGAATTTGCTTTCTGATGCCAAATTTTCCTTTGCTGGCTCTATGAGATGCACCATATATCCCTGCTTGTGGCACATGGAGCTGGCACTGCCTATGAGAAGTGCACACAAGGGCTCACAGGATTTGGGGTTCTTGGACTAGAGAGCATCAGCTCAAGCTTTGGCCACAACATCGTTTTCTATGAGTTTTTAACGTGCCTTGTGGAAGTGCATTTATTTTCAGTCAGAAGACAGCAAGTAAAGGTTCAGAAACACTTTTCTTCTTAAATCCAGTTTTCTTCCTGCTGTCAAGGCAGAATGGACTGTGCAAACCAGACAGGTCAGGTTTCTACTGTTATACTGAAAACACAAATGTGTGGTGAGAAGAGGAGAGAGAAGAACTCTGGGTCCAGGACCCCACTCCTATCCCAGAAACGGATGGGTGAAAGACCCAGTGGATCAGAGCAGAGAAAATGTCCCATTCTACAGCTACAGGGGAGAAACCTTCAAAGCTTCTGGAAAAGACCAAAGGGTTTGGGGAAAGCTCCTGACCAGCAGGAGGGGACACAGCCAGGCAGCAGGAGCCTGCCAGGGCACACGCCRGCCAGCCCTGGCGCGCCAGCAGCACACGGTGTCCAGCGTCTCTCACCGCAGAGAATTAACTCTTCAGCAGAACCTGGCATTCTGTAAGCACTGGGCACGGATGCCACACCATGGACAGTGGGCAAGGACGACCCACAGACTGGGCTGGGGCCGTGGTACCAGCGCAGGAGCATAAGGGAAGATAATATTTCCTTTCTGTCTGAAGGGAGGAAAATTTAACTGGGGCAACCAGGATATATTTTATTCCCGTGTCAGACTGGTAAAGAGGCAGCAGCCAATTCTCAGAATGTGATTTCACTGCTGCTTGTTCCAGCTCCCGGGGTCATGCAGTTCTGGACAAATGTCAGCTACTGCTGAAAAATGAGCTCCAAGATTCAGCCCCTGCAGAAAACAGTCTTTTAAAGGGTAACCCCAAAAAGGCTGGAAAACCAAAGGCAAATAAAAACTGTTGTGCGAGCCATAGCATTTATCCTCTTTTGTTTTCTCTTGGTCTCCAAAGGTGAGATCCATGACATTTGGACTCCAGGGGTTGGCACTTTGAGACAAAAAGCCATGGGGGCTGTGAAGGCTGTCTGGGGAAGAATGTCACAAACCCTTGCTCTGGAACCCCAGGTTGAAGGTGTGCTCCAGCATCAGATAAATAGGCATGTCAGAGCAAATGGTTATCCTCTGATAAAAATACATGAAATAGTCACCCCCAAATGAAAAGCCAGAAAGGTGCAGTAACACTTCAAAGGATCCTTCACTCCAACAGGTTCCAGGCTCTTGGAAGTTGACGCAAAGGCAACAAACTGTCTTGTCACAGGATGTGATCTCCCACTGAGGTACAAGGATCCCTGGGGTGAATACGGGAAAGGAAATATCCTGGGCAATCCTAATGCAGGCTTCACACCCCAGACACAGGCAGCACTCCGATATGTGTGAGCCGATCCCCTGGCCCGTGACCCTGAGCCTTTACAGTACAGAAAGGCACCAAGGAAAAGGCCTCTTTGAGCTGCAGACTTGCACATCTCCTAAGGGGAAGGAGGCAGTGAACATGAAGGTCTGTGCCAAGGTCTCAGTCTTCCCCTCATCGGTGTGGTCCCAGTTCCTGGTGAGTCCGTGCAGCACACAGACWCTCATTCTGGTGGCCAGGGATAGAATCAAAGGATCATAGAGTGGTTAAGGTTGGAAAAGACCTTTAAGATTATCAAGTCCAACCATTAACCCAGCACTGTCACGTTGCCACTAAATCATGTCCCCGAGTGCCACAACCACACGTTTTTTGAATGCTTCAAGGAATGGTGAATCCACCACTTCCCTGAGAAACTTATTSCAATGCCTGGCCACCCTTTCAGTGGAGAAATTTTTCTTAATATCTAAACTTCACCTGGTGCAACTTGAGGCTATTTGAGATGCTTTGCAAAGAAATAGCACCTGGAGCAAGCCCATCATGGGCAAACACTGACTTTTTTAATTTCCGAACTTCTACTGAGTCTGTGCCACACACAGGGGCTGCTGGAGGTCTTACCCATTCAATGCAGTCCAATACTCCATTTGCATCAGAATTTTTCCAGCTTAGATGGGTCAATTAAATATATTGTGTCCTTGATCAGTGTAGGTATGGTGGCAAACACGGGTCAAAGTGACCTCAGAAGAGGTTCTGAATTGCCCACTGACGAGCTGGACCTCCGTTGCTGATATCCTCCAGCCCTTTCCCTATTTTTGTGCTTTTTCTTCCTTCATTTTCTKTCCTCCACCTCCTCTTTTATTCCCGAGAAATCCCCAATGTCTGGCAGCAAACCTGCTGCTCCTCGGAGCTTTGCTCTCAGCAGCCAAGCTTTGCTCTTCCTGAATTCCTGCCACCAGGGAAGCTCATCCCATTCGGGTAAAAGTGAGATATTGACACATGACATGCTTTAAAGGARCAACCTCAAGTGCCTGTGGGAAGCACCGTGAGCTCAAGAGCTTTATTCTGAGACATGTTTTCCAACACTTTTAAACCCTCCCTTGCTAACAAAAWGGTTAAAAACCCAACCTGAAAACACCTTTCCACAGAGGTGACACAACCTGAGGGTGGTTCACATCACCTTGAGACCAGAGCACTGCTCCCAACCCCCTTCACYTCAGGGACTGAGGTCTTTGGGCACCTCACTCACAGCGTGTCAAAGACAAAGAGGAGAAAGAAGGCATTGGGTCWGAAACAGCTCTGCTTAGTCCCAGGCTGACACTGCACGAAGGTGCCGAGCATCCTGACACCTCAGTTTCACAAGTCACTGGTTTTCTGCTAATTTCAGAGCATTTTRGCACCCTTCCCCCTTAGGAAGCCTTTCCTTCTGAGTGCTTTCTTTYGCTGTATAACTGTTTTTTTAAGTTTGTCACTCTGTCGGGGGAGAACTGAAAAATGAAGCGTTGTGGAAGGTTTAGGAGGAGGGAAGGATGACAAAGGTATGACCTGCCTGGATATTTTCCCTCCTTTTTGCCTACCAAATCTGCAGTGGTCTGGAGGCAGGATCTGGCTGCTCACAGCTCCCATCCCACTGCTCTCTGGGGCCAGATTTTATAACGGAAAAATCCCGCAAATAACAAAACCTTGGGAAGGCAGCTACTTACTGAAAGAGAATGAGTCACTGTGTTTACTCTGCAGACTGTGATGTGAAAGACAAGAAGCCACAAAAGGTCACAGAGGAGTTGTCTCCTTGCCACTTATTTTGTCTGTTCCCCCGACGGAGGCAAAGCCATCTGCGGTACAAGCAACGAAGCAGTGATGACCAAGAGATTTCAAAAGGACATATGAAGAGTGCCAAACACTCTTGATAAAAAAGGGAGTGAACAAGAGGAGTCACACGGCTCTTTGTGTAACCTTTACTCCGCTGCTAAGTGCACCAGTTTATAGCAATTACGGAAAAGCCACTGATTGTATTATAAATGTAATGACATTAGCAGGACTGTCACTGTGTTTGTAGCAACAGTCGTGAAATTAATTTTTTTCTTCATTAAGGAGATCCTTATTTGCATGATTAAAATGTCAGCCCAGATAAATGCATGTGCCCGAGAATGAATCACTGAGCAAAAATGCCACCTGCCAAGCCCAGAGAATAGGACAAATAAACAAGCAGCGAGGAGCAGCTCAAAACTTGATCCGGCTCCCAGTGGGAGCCGTTCCATCATCCTCGGGAGCGGCAACAGGCTCCGGGCGAGCGCCAAGGCGAGGAGGCTCAGCCAAGAAACAGCTCAAATGCTTGGGATTTTTGCTTTGGCCACACTCAACYGCTACAGAAGGGAAAGCCAAAGCCTAATAAAAACAGACTGTCTCTACTGTGGTTTAGAGGGTACAAAAATCCACTGCCATGAAAGGGGGCAAGGTGTGTGCCATCCAAACTCAATCCTCTCCTACTATTTGTTAAATCAAAGGCCCAGTCAGGACCTYTCTAATGAGGCTGAAACTCATCACCTCTGCCTGCTACTGCAAATCAACAATATTTCCTATTTGCTTTCAAGCTCCACTCAAATACTTCCTAAAGRAGATGAATCCACAAGAAAAGATGTGCCCTTCTATGACGTTCCAGGCTCGGAAACTGACTTACAGCTGTCCCCAAAAGTGCTGGATCCCARATGACAAAACTGAGAATAACTGCGTGAAGATCACTAAGCTGTTTTCCYTCTTACCTGAAGCTGAGAAGGTAATCTGAAATGATAACAGGGTGCCAAGGAGATAGCAGATTYTATCTGGTTTAAATAGCTTCTGATTCTGCAAGAGTATTTTCACTGATAATTAACGCAAAGAGAAAAAAAAAAGGATAGGAAAAAAGTATTTTTTTAAACTGAATTACTTCTTTTAAAGTTCATAGAGGCTCTTAATATCCGTTATTATCTGTTTCTCATGGAAAATTTAATGATTTGGACTTTCTTCCATTATGGAAAATACAACAAAACTAGTAATTTTGGTATTTCCTGAAAATTCCAAGGAAACGTGTTTGTTATTCAAAATGCTGGACTCGGAAACAYTGAAAAAATCTAATTTGGCCTTATATTTATTTTTGTATCACTTGAAAACATTAAGAGCTGAAATKCAAAGTCCTCTAGAAAAACAGAACACTTCACTCTGGCAAGGTAAAGACRAAAGTCTTTGGAGGCAGTGCAGGGCTGTGTCCTTGAGGAGCCATGGGCACAGCCCAAAAGAAAATTTCTTAAAATGCTGCATTTCAGTGAAATTCTATTTGAAAATTAACACTTCCTAGAAAATGACTTGTCAGACATCACCCGACCAGCTCAGCATGAGGCCATCCCATCCCTCCTGGGGACCAGAACTGCCCTGCTCCCAGGCAGGGCAGGAGGGCCTGCAGAGTGACTCAGTGGCAGGACAGGCAGGACAGGCAGGACAGGCAGCTGCCAGCTCAGGATGAGCTGCCAGTTGATCACAGCTGAGCTGAAGAGGCACCAGCCCACTGGAAACCTGCGTTGGTCCCCCAGCTTCCTCTTCTTCCTGAGCAGATCAATGCTGCTGGCATAAAATCCTTCTTCTGATGTTTGTCAGTGCAGAATAGTCTCATCAATACCTGTCTATATTGTCTTTCACTTAAAAAGAATGTGCTTCATATGTACTTTAACACAGAGGCTTTTTTTTTTTAAATTAGTCCAGTGAATCAAGTCTCTGTATGTTAGAAAAATGTTCAGGATATTTCTAATATAGCTCAGTCTAGTACACACCATGCAAATCATCTGAATCAGATATCGCTTAAGATTTCGTGAGTAAATTGGCTATTTTTGCAAAAGTTAGGAAAGAACTGGCAATTTCAAGTCCTGAATACTAATTTGCAGGTACCAATTTATTTATAAAAAGATAAACTTCAGTCCACCACCATGAAACACCACTCATGGGATGGAATAAATATAAGGCAGAAGGCTCTAACCAGGGACA
This sequence comes from Amblyornis subalaris, assembly GCA_018881555.1. Classification (NCBI taxonomy): domain Eukaryota; kingdom Metazoa; phylum Chordata; class Aves; order Passeriformes; family Ptilonorhynchidae; genus Amblyornis; species Amblyornis subalaris. The sequence goes on from JACAXG010000010.1 coordinate 6,198,985, forward strand.
CAAACCACAGAATATAGCTGAGATCTTCCAGCAGGTGTTTTAAAGCAATTATGGCCAACACACTGAAGGGTTTGGTCATTGGTCTGAGGGCCAGCCCCCTTTTACTAAGGGTCTGTTTGTAGCTCTTGCCCAGGTGGACATGGTGCTCTTCCTTTCCATCCCACTTTCCAACCCTGGGGGCCTGCACCTCTGACCCTCTGCTCTGTGGGAGGCTGGCTACCACAAAGCCATGCACAAACCTTCCAGGAAGGGCGATCCATAAGGAGAAAATGCAGAAGACACAGCGGAACTGCTGCAAATGGCTCAGCAGCACAGTGAGAGCACACCAGGATGCAGGGCCAAAGCCCAGGCTGCAGGAGCAGCCTGCTCCAGGGACCACGGAGATCAGGCACGGATGTGGCCCCACGTGCAGGTTGTCACAAGGATGAAATGCAATAGCTGGACTGGGAGGAGACAAGAGTTTTGCCAGTCACGTAGCTCAGCCTTGCAGAGAATCAGATGATTCAGGGTCAGAGGCAAGAGAATGGTTCCTCCTTTCCCAGAAAACGGAGAGATTCCTGTCAGCCTCATCAGGCTTTTATGAACCTTGGGTTGCAGAAAGAGGAGTGGATAGGAAACACAAAGTAGCTGTAAAACCAAGACTGACACGGCTTTATCCAAGACCTTTATCCTGTATGACCTCTGCTCTCACCCTTGCTTTCCGTGAGAAACCGGTGGGGAAGGCCCAGCTGTCACAAGCACGGCTCCCACTGACTTGTTGCCCAGGAGCTGCACAGGTCGAACACAGCCCAGTTCAGCACCTTTGTGGCTCATGGACAGTCTTTCCTGTAATTTCAAGAAGCCTTTAGATGAGACCCTGTGCACAGGCAGGTCTAGCAGAGGCAAAGCAAGGTAAGAATGTCATGGAAAGGGAAAAAATGGCAATTGTTTTTGCCAGACCCTCAGGGTTTCATACTGAACTGCACTTAGGYGCAGCCCTGCTCCCATCACTGCGGCAGAGCCCCAGCTGCTGCACCAAGAGCCTCTCCCATGGGATCCAGGGCAGGGGGTTGGCACAGGGAGGGAGAGGAGGTAGGGTGGAAGGTGCATGACCACTTTTCATCTGCTGATGCAGTCATCACATCACCAAGGAGCTGGGGAAAGCCTTTTTGGCCCAAGTGTCTGATACAGAGAAAACCCCTGCCTCACACAAGGGCAAGGCAGAGAGACCTTTGTTCTGAATCAGTTCCTGACATGTAGGCAAGGTCTTGGCCGTGGAGCTGAACAGCCTCTGCCACAGAGAGCCCGGGGGCTGAGGATTGTTGCCTTTCTGGGTGCATTAACTCCGTGTTGCCTCCGCAGGGCAAAGGCTCTCCCTGAGCTCTCGTGGGGTTTCGGCTGAAGCTCTGCAATGGCGCTGCCAGAGCCGAACTGCAAAACACAAACACCAGCCCATCCTGCCACATGGCCTGAAGTGCTAAACAAGAGGAATTTGCCAGCTTTTCTATCATCATCTGCCACACGATGGCTTTGCACTCTGAACTCCTGCTGGGTCCAGTTTTCAACCTCTGCTTCTTCCACTGCCTCAAGCCCTCCTGCTGCTGCTGAACCAGCTGATGCTGCAGACAGGATCTCACTGCGTGATAAAGAGAAGTTTTATTGCCTCTGCAGGAAATACAGAACAGCTCCAGATGTGGACTTCACCAGTGTTAGGCTTGGTGTTACTCAACATCAGGAGAGGGCCTCTGGAAGAGCCTACCCTTGACCTACCAAGGCAAGCTTCTCTCAGCAAAATCTAATTGCAAAACTCACCACAGAGTACATGAGGAAAAATTCCTGAGTGAGGAAAGACTATTGGCAACACAAGCTCCACAAAGGGCTTGCTTTCTCTTTCATCTGTGCTCCCCAGCAGAATTTGATTCCTGGCTTTGGATCTTGACTTTGGTGCTCCCTGCCAAAGACAATGTCTGAATCCTCTGATGCGTGCCCTGTGGCTCCTCTTGGCATCCTGGATCACGGGCATGCCTGCTGGAGAGACATGAGCTCATCCTCCTCTCCTGCCTTCACGATGGGATTCTGAGAGCTGCAGACCAGTTTGCATCATCCTACACCCAAGTGACTCTGACAGACGTCCAGGGAACTGCTCTGCACTGGCAGGGGATCCCATCCAGTTCCCATCTCTGCAGGATCCTGGATGTACCTTTAACCACCACCAGTTACTTTTGCTCTGAATGTTATTTTTAGCAGAGTGTTTCAGTATGGGAGATTTGATACCATCTTCCTCTGCTGTCATACAAAGTGGTAGGAAAGCCAGCAAATCCTTATTACTTATTGGTTTTCAGCTAAGTTCAAATCAATTTGTATTACAGAACGCTGGACGTATATTTAATTATTGCATCCTTCCTGACACCAGAGAGATGGAGGGATTTTTATTACTATTGTGGCATTTATGCTGAAAAGTTTTGCAGCAACTGTGCGAAGGAAGGAAGAACGATAGAGTGAAATGCAGAACATCARATGATGCAAAAGGAAGCAACAATGCAGAATAAAAAGGAATTGGTTGAACTGCATAACATAAGAAAGGTATAATTAAACACTCAATTTGCAAGTTATTACCACCACCAGCCCTGGGTCTCTGGGAGGATGTGCCCAAGCTGTGCAGTTATCTGCAAACCTTCAGTGAAGTTAGTAGGAATTCATAAGGCAAAAGCACCATTTCTCCCGGGCGTAGCTCTGCTGCCTGGGCTCCCTGGGAACACCCTGTTTCACCTGCATCCCCTATTTCTCCTGGTTCACAGTAAGTGCCCTTCTTGCATTTTAAATTGTGCACTTTGCAGTCACAGACATTTTCCTCCACTCTTGCCACAACATGAGGCACACAAGCACGTTCTCCAAAATTAGTTACATTAGGGGAAAAAAATGTAAAAACATAAAAGCTTCCCTTGACCTTGTTGAATACTTGGATCAACATCTAATTGCTAAATGTTGTGTGTTTCCCTAGAGACAAAACAAACAGGAAGAAAAGCCCCCGGATTGTGAAGGCTGGCAAAGCTATCTGCCATCTGCAGAAATTCAGCTGGGCCTCCAGCAGATAACAACAGAAGACAATACCTTGATTTTCCCCATTTTTCTCTCCTCTTACACAATGGAATATCTTCTCCACTTAGAACTTGTGTCCCCATTAGTGTGACTGAGGACATATTTTCCTGGGACCCTGCTATTGTGAAAGGCTGAAACCAATCTCTTCTGTGTATTTGTGGTAAAAGTCAACATCATCTTGAAATTCCAGGCCGGAATAATTGCCTCTGGTGCTAAAAATGCTCCTCCTGCTACTTCAACATAAAAAAGTGTTTGCAAAGCTYGTGCTGCAAGCACACACAGTTGTAGAGGTCAGGCATAAGTTGACTCACTATTTTTTTGTAAAATCCCTTGATTTTGGATTCTTTAAATGCATGGATCCCAGAGAGCAATGCAAGGCCATCTGTCACCTGGTCCAGGTGTGAGGGTTGCAAGGCACGGGATGAAGGAGCTCTCCACAGGAATGACTTTGCTTTTGCATTTTAAGAACAAGCTGGGAGCCCTTTCTGTGACTGGAGTTGGGATTGATTCAGGCAGTTCTGCTCTGGAAATAAACGTCACAGCCAGCAGCATGTCCATGTGCCCCAGGGGTCTCAGTGGGATTCAGCCCCGTGCTGCACTGCCTGCCTCTCACAGGCAGAGTTGTCTCCTTCCCCCACCATCACCACCCTCATCCTCACACCCTTTTTTTTTTTTTTGGTGTGAATTTCATGGGTTTTACACCCCTTAGACCTTTCTGCTTTGGTACAAAGAAAAACCACTGCCAAAAGACTACACTGGCCCTTGAGTTYCCAGGTTGCTGCCTTCTCTGTAAGTAAATGAATGGCCTCACCTGACCCACACAGAAGATGCTGCTATGGCATGATTCTCGCTCATTCAGCTRGTGGCAGCACCCAACATCCCTAGCAGAGCACACTGATGTTCTCCATAGGACACCATGGGTAGCTACTTTCAAAGTGACTTGCTTTTCTTTCTTAATTTATGCCTCTAATTTACTATCTAAATGAAAGTTTGTCCCCTGAGTATTTCTCCTCTGCAGTCAAAGGCCAATATTTGCGGGCAATTGTTTCCAAAACAAGTGGCTAAAGACAGGTTAATACTGTTACAATTACATGAGTTGGTATTATGCACACTCAATTCCCTTTGTGTCGTCCTCTAGACTGTGGCAGAAGATGGCAATGGAGAACATGCTGCTGTATTACATCCTAAAATCTCAGTTTCCTGTTTTGGAAACTCGCATGTCTCATGTACTCCCTTCTGGCAAATCTCTGTGCTCTGGGGAACTGCTCCCTGGCCCGTGTGCTCACGAGTACTTCCTCTCATCAGACCCAGGAATCATCACTGTCTAATCAAAACTGCCTACAGAGCAATTAACAGGGAAAAAAGCTCTTAAAAAGAATGATGGTGTTCAGAAGCAGGTCCCACTTTCCAGCTGCCACCTGACATGGGGTTTATAGGGGAAACCATCCGAAGCCTGCCCTTCTCCCATGCCTGTATTCCAGCCTGGGCCCTTACCCCAGAGGAGTTCAGCGGTACAGTGAGGGGAGACAATGGCACAGTTCAGCTTCCTCCAAAGAAGAACCTAAATCTGGACAGCTGTGCTCAAAAGGGAGCCCGAGGTGGGTGGCTCAGCTCGGGGTCTCCATTGCAGTCAGCAAACGTTAGCTGAGATTTTATCCTCGCTTTCAGGTTTCAAAGCTGTTTGGAGGATAATGGCAGAACGGATGATTTTATTCATTTTTGATTCCTTGCTTTCCTCACTGGGTGTTTTAGTGGCAAAGCTGCCACTACACACAGGAAAATAATATCAATAAACAAGTTCTCTAACCCCTATATCCCAGAGCTAAAGGGAATGAGGTCCCCACAATGCCTCACTGTACTATGGAGTACTTAATATCAGCCATGCATTTATTCTTAGAGAAATTTCCTCTAATTAGGGTGTTTTGTTTACATGCATCTGATTTATAAAGCACAAAGACAACCATAATGACATTTGGTTTAAAGTCCTAGATCAATACTAATCTACATCAGCATCACTGGGAGCAGGCTGTGGTTCTGTTCAGACCAGGAGCAGTGCTTGGGTCTTCTCTGGTCAGAAATGAACAGATTTGGGTCAAGTATAGCCAGGAAATCAGGATTTTAAGTGACTTGCTCTAGGCCAGAAAAAAGAAATTATAAGAAAATTGGGACTGAAACCTGGACTAGCTCAGTGTTTTACATACACCACCACCAAGCAATTCTCTTTCTCCTCCCTCAGCCAGGGTGAAGGCATAAACCAGTGTTGGATTTAGGCAGCCCTGTGGTTCCAGCACGTTCTGTGCCCGTGGCTGGAAACCACCTCTGAGCCCTCAGCCCTGGCAGCTCTCACCAGGAAACTGCATGTGCCTCTGTACAAAGAGCATGAGTTTAACGTGCATGGCACACATGGCATGATTCATCCTTCCACACTGACCCACATAGTCATTTATGCCAGACTGGCATGGAAACAAAGCACTTTTGGCCCTAATTTGGGAGCAGGGGCCGGCTYCTTGCCCAACTCGAATCGTTGGTGCACACCACGAGGCAGGGCCAGGACATCCAGACACAGCCCCCTTCCCCTTGTCTGCTGGCCCAAACTGCAGAGAATTTCCCTGGTTTTGAAGTCAAAATGCCAGTGTTTTAAGGAGAAAAGCAGAGGAGCAGCTTAAWGCCATAACATCACAGCAAAGGGCTAAGGAGCAGAGGGCCTGTGCTGGAAGACATACTCTGCTTTATCAAACCAATGCTTTTTATTACATATTCCTAGGGGGGGRAAAAAAATAAAAGCTGTAGGAGACAAAAAGTTGTCAATGAAACCTATCAGACTAATGAATCCAGGTTTAGCCTCTGTATAAACTGGCTGAAGTAAAGAATGTCACTYTCTGCCCACTCTAGGCAGCCAAGCAGAAGGAAAAACCTTTGGAAAGAGGGAAAAGCAGGTGAGGACTATGTTGAAGAAAGCTGTCCCGATGCCAACGGAGGTAGTGTGGGGTGGAATTATGAATGGARAAGCTGCTCCCACAAGGTGCCAAACATCCCTCAAGTCCTGCTCTAATGCATTAAGCCTGGTATGTCAGAGTCATAGCCGGAGAAAACACTGGAAAGTTTCCTGATTTATTGGTATGCTGGAAGACAGGGCAGAGAGCCAGCTGATTGAAGGCAGACAGTCCTGCAGCAAGATGCTCAGTCACAGGCAGAATCCAAATAGAGTGTGTACGTGGAGAAGAGATTTATCACCGCCCATAGCTGGCAGCATTGCTTATTGATCCAGTCCTCTGAGAGTATTAGATGCTGCCACAGTGCACAGGGACAACACTGATGGACCAATGTGGCACTGGGCTCTGCAGTGGTCAGCTAAGAGCTCTCTGGCCAACAGGTTATCTGTAAGGTGATTGTTTAGCTCACTCTCTGCCTCTTTAGCTGCTTGCTGCTGGCACGATTTAAACGTGTGTGTGTGTGTGTGTGTGTGTTAAGAAAACACACCCTGTTCAGGCTGCAGCTGTTTCCCAAACTGAAAAAGTGCTCTCTAAAATCCTCGCACGGAATCCTTGCTCTGAATGTGACTCAAAAACGAGCAAACAGTTGTAGTTTTACCAGAGAAGGAGCAAAATTCATTCAAGGAGCAGCTTCTTGGCAGTGTCAAATGTGCTTCAGCACTGGCAGCACTACTCTGCTAACAGCACCAGGCTCTGTGAATGACTGTGCTGGAGCACAAGTTATCACTACACTGAAACGAGAGTTACATGGAGTTGCCCTAGCAAATGTCATGACAAGCAATTTGACGTTGGAAAATGTGCTCCAACTGATATCCCAAGCCCTCCTCTCTCCATGTGAAATCCTCTTTCTCACATGTATTTCACCCAGGTTGAGCAGAGGCAGAGACTGCACCTCCCTSTGGGYGAGCAGCACCTGCCTCTCCCTGCGAGCCCYGTGCCACAGCGCCAGGCACGGGACTGCTTCCACCCGTACGTGATGCCAGGAGGAGGAGGAGGTTTAGYGGCATTTTGCTGAATATGTGACATTTTCCTCTCAAAAATCCACTTCCTCAGAGATTTTCACTTCTCCTCAACTTTTGCATAACTTGCTCTTTCTAAAGTTAGCAAGGGACCTTGCCCTGCAGCTTAACTCTTTCCACCCCCTTTCCATCCCTCAACCAAATGTGTAAGGAAAAGGTTTATGAAGATAACGTTGTGGATGCCCCTTCCCTGGAAGTGTTCAAGGCCAGGTTGAATGGGACTCAGAGCAACCTGGTCCAGTGGAAGGTGTCCCTGCCCATGGCAGGGGGGTTGGAACTGGATGATCTTTAAGGTGCCTCAAACCATCCTATGGTTCTGTATTCTATGATTTAACAGCAGGACAAACACAAGGGCACTCATGTTGCTTTGACACCTGAGTTGCAATGGATTTTAAAAAATTACCTAAGATCCCTCTTATAAGGGCTTTCTATATGTTTAAAAGTAGATTGCAAGAAATAAAATAAACTTGGAGCTAACAAATCAATAAGAAATAATTGAAAACACACCAGTCCTCAATCTGCATATGCAGACACCAGRAGCTTTTGCCTGCATCCATGCAACTGCAAGACACTTTGTCACTTACTTCAGGGTCTGCACTTTTGAATGTCCATGACAAATGGAGCCAGAGCGCCAGCAAAAAACAGGGCAAAGAACTGTGGTGAACTTTGGGATGCATCAGGAATACAGCTTGAGTGTTCTGACTGGTTTAAAAAAATCTTAAGCAACACAGACAACAATTACAGATGTGCTAGAAACTTCGTTCTGATACCAGAAGAAATCTGCTGTACCAATAACATTTTTGAAAGCTTGTCACATTGTTTYCTTAGATTTTAATTAGCTTCTGCAAGAGGTTGTGTCTTACAGCTTGGAACAGAGAACTGGGAGTAAAGACATCCAGAGCCCATTCCCAGCTGTGGAAGTGACAGGAGAGGTGGCTCTGGGCCACTGGCTGCAGCCCCTCTGCCCAACTTCCACAACTGTAAAATAGGTTAGATGATGCTTGCTGCCCAGGGACGATGTGAGTCCTAATTAGAAGTTTGCAAGGAGCCCACTGCTCCTCCAATGAATTGTGTGGGGGAAATGAACAGAATTATCATATGGGTAATGAGCTCTCACAAGACAGGGACTGCTTTGTTCAAAGAAACCATCTTTTGCAGCAGCAGGCAGAATCCAGCCCAAGTTTATTAGAGAAAAGTGTTGTTCATCTCTGTGTAACTGAGAATTTATTGCTTTATATTAGGAGGATTTATCTGCAACATATTGCATTCCTTGGAGTTTTTACCTTTAGGGAATGACTTAGGAATAACTCCTTAATGCCTAGTTTTGTTATGAAAATTAACTTTAGCTATCTTATGAATTGTTTATCTTAAGGCTGCACAATCAGTCTGATTATACAAGTCTAGTGTTATTCAAAAGACTGCAGAATCTCAGGTGAGTAGATGAATATTGAAAAGATACGAGGGACATTCTGCTTTTCTGATTCTGTTCCACTCCTGTGCCCATTTCTCATATGAAGAAGAACAAGAGTATAATTGCATTGCAACTTATTATTGTCTCACAGAAGAAGCAATTACTGTACGTATACAAAAAGATCATTAAATATTTCCACCAGAAACCATGAATCACTCCAGAAATATTTTACTATCATACCGTATTTTCATTACATTCCCTACGAGAAACTTGGCCAACAATTAATTCCAGCAACAGCATATGGAAATAGAAGTAGGATGTAATTTTTTCAGCCATCCTTACTTGTAGACTGAAATGAAAAATGATGTGACAAGAAGCAACTGAAACATTGGAAGTTTTTAGTCAGAATAATCTATGCAGAGCTAAGTGACTATAGGGTTGCAGCCACATGAGTGAAATGTGGGGCTGTTTTGGTGCAGCAACGACTCCCTGCAGGCTGACGAGGTGAAGCAATCAGCCCAACACTCTGTTTGCCACTGCTGGGAAAAAAAATAAACACTGACATCCCTTCTCCCACCCACACATTGCCACCTGCACCAGCAGTTCAAGGCAAAAGCCCCAACAGCTCCAGGACCTCGGGTTAGAGCCCTGTGTGCTCACAGTCCCGACCAGGACACAGATGCCCCTGAAAAACTTGTATCTGGTGGTGGTAAATGGTTCACTCACTCACTGCTCTGTTTCTCTCTATTCAAACTGTATTTTCCCTGGTTTTTGTGCCTTCACCAGTGATGGTAGGAAACACCAACAGGTTTTCTGTGTAACAAGAAGCTACACCCAGCCATAAGAGCAAATTGCACAAACAGTGCCAACACATGACATTAATGAATTATGTATGAACTTTCTATCGCCACAGGGCAGCCACCAGACCAGCAGCATCAGCCTCGTGCCCTTCCTGCAGCACCTTGCATCACCTCACTGCACTGGACTGCCCTGTCTGCCCACCCCTGGCAGTCTCTGCCCACACGGCTCCACCACCGCGGCCACGGAGAGAGGGGGAGGCTGGAAAGAAACCACCGTGGCCATGGAGAGGAGGGAGGCTGGAAAACAGCCACAGTCTCACTTCCTTTCCCAGACGGGCAGAGCACCTTGTCTCCCCAGAAAAGTGCTGCTTCAGGAGTGTCTGTGGGGTCAGTGCCTGTGCCAGATGCGTGAGTGGGAGTGGGAATGGCAGGCAAAGGGAGTCCCTTATTCCTAGGTGGGTAGTGGAGTAAGGGAGGAAAGGACAGTGCCAGAGAAGAAACCCCTGAGCCTCAGGACGAGAGGAGGATCATGAGCAGACCCATAACAGCATCTTGTGCTGCAGCCTCCAAAAGGCAGCAAAGTCTCCCAGGCCCAAGTCCCAGCCCAGAGAAATTTGCTGTGGCTCAGGGGAGAGGCAGAGAGCAGGAGAGGCACTCAGGACATTTAGGAGAGAAGCTGTTGGAGTTTATCAGTGGAGATTTTTAATTATCACACCCAGTGACAATGCCCAGTAGGCTGCAAGATGTAAATCTCTGCCACTATTGTAGAGAACGGGAAAATGCTAAATTCTTTCTCGTCTGAAATGTTAAGAGAAGCAGCACAGCTTTGTAACTGCTCATAGCCAGATAACAAGAAACTCCAGGCAGTTATGAAATAGGTATAAAACATTGTGCCAGAGCTCCTGAGGTGCCACCTGCATTAATCAAAGACAAGTCAGAACGGTGATAACACCAGAGCCATCGAGTTAGCTTTGCTTGCAATTGCCAGACATGGCAGCACAGTGCTCCCCTTTCCACTGTTTATTTCCAGCTGTTTTGCAGCTTGCCATAACTATAAAGCTTATGTCCTTTCTCAGCTCTTACGAGCTATGTAATCGCTACAACAAAATGCTTAACATAAGTCCAGTTTTGCATTAACATTTCAAGAGCTCAGCTGTGAACTTCCTTATTTTTCTGTGTGTTTATACAACTAAATTCAGCACCTGCAGTGACTGCAGCCCTCCAGCAGTGTATTTACCTTGTGTAAGTCTATCTGGTGTACATAATATGCACACCAGAGAGAGGGAAATCTTGCCTGGATTGCTCCCTTAGTCTTCTTTTGGAAGGAATCACGAGGCATTCAGAAGGAAGTCAGCTTGATGCCACTGTGATGGTAAAAGCTGCCACTTCAATGTGGATTACACTCATCATTGGCAAGTCAATGGAATACATTTCTAAGCRAGTTTTAGAATCTGGGGGTGAAAAGTTCTGGATCTACCTCCTATTTTCATCCTCTGGTAAGTGTTCTTATTCCACCAAAATTAAGATAGCAATATCCATGCAGAATGCAGCACAACTCTCTGGCATGACCAATACTTAAATTTCATGTAATCTTGTTCAAATTCAGATCAATGTAACAGGATCTAGTCCAGATTAACAGAGGCATAAGTGTAGAACTGGAGCTTAAGCTGAAGGCCTCAGGGTCCTTCTTTCTGGATCTCTACAGCTGTTCTACACCTCAGTCTGGGAGATGTGATGAAAGTCACTCACATAGCTAAAAAAGGTGTTTCCTCTTTGCCAGCAGATACTGCCAACACTTAAGCAGGCAAGTATTGGGTAATCCCTATGATTCTGTTGATGTTCTGGCATATCTCTGCTTGGAAACAGACAAGTCAGCATCTCAGCAGAATGATTTCTGCTCTAACAAAACAACCCCAGATTATTTGCAATACAGTTCTTGTAACAAATGTTTTAAAGGAAAGGTTAACAAGTCAACAGACAAAAATGTGAGAATATTTTTTACAGCATTTTCTAGCCTTCTACTCAGTCTGCTTTTGAAACTAAATGGTATTCATCCCTGAGGATCTTTCTTACTACATACTAGATCTTGGGAAATACATATTTTCTGTTACTATTAATTTTTGCCTTTCCTTGAACTTCCACCCTCTGTTCTTCTGGCATTAATCATGTCCTCATGCAATGTTTACCTGGTGCTTTTTTTATTCTATATTTTTGGGACATTCTGGAACACTCACTGTCTGTTCTAATCTGATGCAACTGCTTGTGGTGTTCAGAGAACATGCTGAGTGCTGACGACAGCCACCCTAGATCAAATCAAAGCTCTTGGTAGCCCAGTGTCGACAATGGCCAATGGGTTAAGAACACCACAAGATTGCATGGTTTGCCCTCTAGAATATTTTTCCAGCTTAAAACAACTTCTGGTTTAGTAATTTCATCTGCAGAAATGTTGTCTTCATATTTAGAGTGTACATTTCTTATAGCTATTTGTTTTATCCTCTTCTCAGTCCTTAAAACCAACACACTGCTGTAGGTTGTAGATTTCAGATTCTGTGGTGGAAAACTAAGACAAGTAATATTTTCACTGTTATGCAAGAGGAGTCTCGTCATCTGTGGTTATTTCACACCTAATGAAAAGAACAACACTGTTTAATTACATTCAGATTTACAGAAAACAGTTGGGTTCTTCAGGTTTGGATATTGGCGATTCAGTAGACAGCTTCTTCCCCCTGAGTCATTAAAAACATTGCCTCAGCATGTGCATATTGCTGGAAGTATCAGCTTTAACACTGAATAAATACACAAAGTTCTCAGCACTTTGAGACTTCGAAAAATAACTAATCCAGCCGGAGTGTTGCTAATTTTAATTTCCTCGACCCGCGCGGCCGAACTGATCTTATTGATGGTCACTTGAGTGCTCGGGTTTTGTCCTCAGCTGCCACCTAGACTTGCTCTGGTTGGTGACTGCACTGTTCCACCCGAGAGGAAGCCATTTATGAGGAAGCAATACAGAGCTGTACTTGCAGCCAAATTACTGTGTTCATTAAGACCTCACTCCATAGTCGGTTTTATGACTTCAGCACCGGCTCTAATTATTGAATGGATTGAACAAGCTAAGCACTCTAGCAACCTGTTATTACCAGTGCCTGAAAGCACAGCCGAGTCTAGCTATTAGAGGTGTGGCCAACTTTGTTACAGAAAAAAAAAATCTAAACGAGAGCAACTCCTCCCCTTCTATCCAGTCTCACCTGACCTCTGCTGATCTGTCACACCCTTAAAATTTTTAGCTGAGGAAGATGAAACTACAGAGGAAATCATGAGTTACATGTGATTCAGTACCAGGTTAGTAGGACAAGAGGAGGGTGTCAAGGTTCCTTTATTAGTTTGCTCTGCACGGAAACGCGTCATTTCCATGGCCACATTGGCCATGCTTGCTAGTTGGCCTTGGAGTTGGTTCTGTTAATGGAAAACACATCTGTATGAGCCCATCCTCTCCTGCTAGGAAGTGACTGACAGAAAAGCTGCTGCAAAGTTGGCAGGACAGGAGTTTGCTCAGCCAGGACTTGCAGTGTCAGTGACCGTGAGCACTCTCACTGCAGTGGTGTCAGCYCAGCAAGGGCCAATAAAACCCTGCTGATGCCACGGGCATTTGGGTCTTGCAAAAGTAGGTCATCGAGGAATACAGGCTGCCAGAAGCACGCACGGGCAAGTAAACAGCTTTTGGATGTGCCTGGCAGAATGGGGAAATACCCTAAAAACCAGGACCRGTAATTCAGCGGGAGAAACAAGCCCTGCTACCCCAGGATTCCAAGTGTTAGATCGAAGTCAGTGTGAATATGGCCAACAACTTCAATGTGTGCAGGACTGGACTCCTGGGACTTAGTTCTGCCAGGCATCAAGCACTCACGTACACTGCTGAGAGCACTGGCTTTCCTGTAGAAACTCAGGAGTTTTGAAGAGTCTGAAATTAAAAAAAAACCTGCTAGTGCAGACACCTACTGAAAATGAAAGGCCTGCAAAGACAAGGATGCAATACATGAGTTAATTACTTCTCACCTGCTTTCAACAGAAACATAAATTACTGGTTTGATGAATTGCAAGATTGCGAGAGCACAGTTAAAGGAGTGATAACATCTCTATKCAGAATCTCTTTGGAATAATAAAAGATAAAGATAACAAGGCAAATACAAATCTGCATTTTCTTTCAATTAATCAAAACAAATTARATCCTTTTTGTTGATACCATTTTAACATGGAGTCTATTATTTAAGCACCTAAACATTTAAAATTGAACTGATGACCTGCATTAAGACCTAAACTCATCTCATTCWACTAATTTAAAGTAAATACAAGTTCTAGTCAAGCAGTCCATGTTTGTTGCTGAAGGTGAAAAGGAAAACCCTTTTGCTGGGAAACACATGGAGCAAGATCTTGCTGTGGCCATGACCAGGTTTTGGAAACAGCAGCCTTGCCTACGAGCACAGTGCATCGATCTATCCCAATTCAGCACTAACTAAATCAAACTAGTAACAAACTAGTTTATTTAAAGTTGGAAATCTCTCCTGTGCTGGTGGTCTAATGAGAAAAGAAGATTGTTTTCTCAGCTTCGTACAGGAACCATAGGTCCTGGAGCATAAATAGGCTCAGTTTATGCCAAGTAAGCGTGCAAAGGAGTGTTGCATCTCTGCCTTGCCCTCTGCAGTGCTCCTCAGGGGCCTGGCCACGGCAGCTGCCTCTGCACATCGCTGCCACAGCCCGCGGAGGCTGTGCGGAGGCCCCCACCCAGCTGCGGCACAGACCACCTGCTGCTGAGCTGCAGGGAGCCACGGCGGACAGATGTGCACGCAGCACTCTGCTGGGATCGATGCAGTCTGCCGCTCCAAAGTCAACTTTCCACGCGGTGAGCGAATCGAGGTCAGCGCATCCCCAGCCAGGTTAATCCGCAGTCCAGACAAGCCATGCGTAGATAACTGAGAATCGATTTCCCCACTGAAGCGATGGGCAAATGGCTGCAAACTGCCCGCTCAGTTCACGATCGACAAGGTTTTCCTTGTGTTTTAATGCGTGTTTTAATTGTTATCAGTGATAAACAATTATTTATATTTTTGTGAGGTAAAAAAAAAAAAACCAACACAAAAATAACCAAAACAAAAGATAAGGAGGTGGCCTGTTTAAGACATGGCTTCTTGTTTGCTGATTTGAAAAGCAAAGCAGCGCTACTATGACAGATAAAGAAGCCTGAGCTGTCTCTCGGAACAGCATATCCAGAATAACTTGACACAGATTAATGGGTAAGCAGAGAAAAGCGAATTTACACCGGCTTTGAATCCTCCCCCTTTCAGTCTTCTCAGGAGGTGAAATAATGTCTGGTGGCATTATCAGATGGACTAAATGAGGACAGGAAATAGGAAATAAGTTTGGAAAAACTATGGCTCAGGTAGTTCGGGGGAAAAAAAAAAAAAAAGAAAAAATTGTGCTTACCAGCAGGCTAGGTCACTAGCAACACTGATACAGTAGCTAAATCAGCCACAGATATTAGGGCTTGTTGTATTTGCCTTTGTTCTTTAGTTRTGTGTTGAAAACCTACTCCATGGAACTGTGGACCTAGGAAGGAGAGAAGTTTTATGTGTTAGTGCGGAATAAAGAACCAAATTTTGGGGTTTGTCCTCTTGAGCAGTTGAGTCAGTGGATCTGTTCCTAACAGCTGTCCAGAGGAGGATAAAGCTTTGTTTTGTTTTCTTTATGTACTACACAATAAACTGTAAAGCAACTGCAGGAGACAGATCCAATAGGAGTTTGGCTATTGGGACCAAACCTTTGTAAAAGACCTAAACTACAAATGTTACATCTCAGTAAAAATTTGGCTTTTCCCAAAAGAGACATTTGATCAACTATGCAGCTGTGGGTTTGCACACGACAGACCCCAAGAGGGGTGCATGCAGGTTCCATGCAGGTCAGTATCGCTTTGGGCAGTAAAAAAGCCTTTGCAGCTAATATTTGCTTTGCTAAATATCACCTCAAGCCTAGGTCCAAATCATTTTATTAATGCTTGGTTTAAGCAGAAGATCTTCTCATCCAGCCATTTCTCTAGGGCAAAAGTCGAACCATGCTTCCACTGGTCATAAATAYTCCCTGTTCCGGCACTACTGCCAGTCTTTTTTTCACACTGCGGAGCAGCCTTTCACAAAGATCGAGTAAAGTTGTTTGATGGACAGTATTAGAGAAAATTAAGTTTTTAATTATTTTTCAGCCAGTCTATATCTGTTCCTGAGGAATGGTTTATTGCAAAAGCAATGACACGCTCCACTGCTTGGGAAGAGTTAAAGACAAGCTACTGTGCAAGGTTGCTCCTCACGAGGAGCGTGTCTGCCAAACCACCTTCTCCCAAGCCTTGTTCTCTCTATTCCCCTGGGAGAGATATTGATGGACATACTTCACCTTCAACATGAAATAACAGCAGGCTTTATTTCTACAGAGAATCCAGATATGTTATGCAGGCAAGAACATTAAAGGCATGCCAATAATTCTTACATTATTTATTACACTGTTATCTTAAACATCAGTTGAATTAAAATTGAGTTAATTATCTGTAAAATGTACAGTTACCCTGGACTAAAACATTCATACCAGATATAGTAAGCCTTAAAAAAATTGTAAATTTCCTTTTCCGTTCAGCTGAATTTTTCATGAATGAATCTTTTGGAACAAACCCAGCTTTTTGTTTCTCCCATCGAAATTCATTGGTAAAGGTTATTTCCTAACACAAAGCTAAATGTTAATGACCTCTCTGAGCAAATCAGGTTGCGGACTTTAAACATGTGATTGAAAATTTCAAGTGCAAATTTACTCTCTTCTTGTGGGGCAAGTCATTGGGCAGTTAGGCATTTCTGACTGGCTGCCAGTCCTAATACCAGATTTCATGACAGAATTTCTCTTGTGAATAGACAACACTGTTTTAGCAGATCCAGGCAGGTGAGTAGAAGCACAAATGGACAAATTCTTTCCCCAACCTCATGAAAGCTTCTCTGCTATTTAAACGAGTCTTCAGGAATATCCCAAGATCAAACAACAGAACAAGTTCTTCTTGTCCAACYCAGATAAGCATTTACACTACAGTCAAGGAAACATATATAATCCAGGTTAGAAAGCTTTGTGCAAATCTTCAGGAAAAACCAGATGGAAGTACTCAGAAAACATGTTGTTGGTGTGATAAAGGTCTGATGGAGAGTGAGAAACATCCTGGGCTATTCACATACAGCTAACCAGTTTCACTAAATGCAGCACCCAGAGAAAAGGCAAGACTGGAAGGAGGAAGTAATTTCCATGGGCGGCTGCCAGAAGATGAGGACTGGGTGTCATGGTACTGTGATTACAGACTGTTTACACACAAGGAACACGAAAAACACTGTAGAGAAATAGGATTGGTAATCACAAAATCACAAGGGAGACTTTCTGTCTGTATTTAGTTTGTTATCCAGTGTCGAGTTGGGGAAGGGAAGTGGTACMATTTTTAGCCTGTTTTCCTAATGAAAGGGATTTATTCAGCCTTGCTGCCTTGACTAGTATTCACTTTCCTACTTATCCCGCAACTTTCAAGACACTGAAAAATTTTAACCTGATTTTACAGCTGGATAAAGGTCACTATGAAATAAAGTTCAAGATGTTTTCAGAATGAAGACAGCAAGGAAAAACACAGAATCATWTGTGCTTTTTCATGAATTCCAGTTATGCGTGACTGAGGGAAATACTCAACATGAGCTCACAAGAATCTACAACTTTGCGCTTGCAAAGACGCCAACAACAAGAAAAATCATAGTCAGTTTGCCATCAGTTGACAACAAACAGAGTGAGCTCATAGGAAACTACTGAGCACATCCCTGGTGGAATGGCTGGGTGGAGAACTGCAGTGAGACGCTTTCCAAGCAGGGAAGGCAAAACAGGCAGTGGGACAACTGACCTCAGCAGGCTCCACTCCTCTGTAGCTGCCTTTTCTCGCTCACCCCACCGTTTATAAGGATGGACAAGAAGTGGATTAGACAGAAGAATGGATGCAGCCAAAGCCAGCAAGGCAGCCTGTGTTCCCTGGGTCACGGCCTCCTGCTTCCCAGCACGATTACACAGGGAGATCCGTGAGCAGGCCGTAGGGACTGGCAGCGGGGTTAACTCTGCAGGAGCAGAGATACGCCTGACTACCTGGTCAATGAAAGCTCAGAGGCAATCTGAGCTTTGATATTCACATTGTAAAGGCAGACAAAAATCTGAGACTGGCAGTGAAGGATGAGCAGGAGTGGAGGAGTGGATGGCTACACTGTGGTAATCAAAGGCTTTTGCACCACAATTAGTATCGATGAACCCAGTGGAACTAATGACTAAGCGAGATACCAGGTGGTGCAAGAGCATCAGAGCTTAGCCTTATGGAAGTGAAACTCTAAATTATTCTTATTTCTTTTTTGAATACAAGAATGAATAGTTGAACCTTGAAGAAATACAGTGAGAATTTCAAACACGACAAATAATTGTTAGTAAAATAAAACCCTCATATATTAAAGTTTTTTCTTAGTCCTACAGAGAAACATTTGCTCTGTTCAGGTGTGTGTGAAGCAATGGCCCTATGAGACTGTGCAAGTCTCGAGGCTAGGCAGGGTAAATCCATTCTAAATAAGGTCCAGGCTTCCACTGCTACAGCTCCACAGAAGCTGAACTACACGACACCTCAACTGTGGAGTTCAATTTCCCTTCTCCTTATGTCACAACCATTTTTAGTAACTTTTGTTCAAATAAAGGCTCAATTAACAGCCTCTTCAGTGATAAATCTTCAGTAGAATCTGTTCATATGTGTGTGGATATTTATAGTGTACTTTGTAGCTTAGCTAATGATAGCATATGCTATAGTCACCCCATAAGGTTTATACCAGGTATTTATAATGTATATTCAAACACACCTTCCATGAGCACCACAGGCTTGGAATTTTCAAAACAGCTTTTGGTATTTGGACCTACTAATGCTCACTTAGGAAGTTTCTACGTCTGTGTAAAACTCACCATTGATATCCAAAGACAGTCTAGTAAATAAATGCCTTTTTATTAACAGGGCYAAGACCCAGTGGAAGTCCAGCACCTTGCAATCAGTGAATAAGGCAGCTTACCCCTTCATGGCTGTAATCATAAGACCTCCCAGTTGGAAAATATAGTCCATCTGTAATCAGAAGTAAATATGGCCATGACAGTTAAATTAAATCCGCTTTATACGATCTGACCATAAGAAGTGGCGTCGTAGTTATCAACTTTATTTAAGCCTTTACATTGCTGGGCTGGTGTAAAAGGCCCTTTATGTCAACAGGAGTCCAGCCCTCTTTGTCTTCTGTGCATGCAAGTATAGCATTGCAAATATTTACCCAATTAGACAGTTAGCTCCACCCGAGTACAAACAAACAAAAACAACTGCTCACAGCATTCCAGAGAAACAACACAGCACAAGAACAAAGATTTCCACATGCAAACACAGGCAATCAGCTAACCACAGCAAAACCAGCAGATTCTTAAATGTTAAATATTAAGGGCAAGCTGTTTTTGATAACCACAAATCTTTGTGCTGCTGATCCAGACACAGGGGAAGTTGTCTGCCTGATTCTTCCAGCTGAGATTCCTCCAGTGAATGTGAGAAAATTAAATACATATTCAGTTGAATAGATGCCCAGGCTGGCTGATGAGAAGACCAATAGCTTCTCAGATGGGATGCAGAGACTTTTTGGCTTCTCAGACAGGACACAAAGCCATTCATCTTGAGGCATTTTGTATTGCTTTCTTCCGTCTCCTCTGACAGGGTCCTTGGGTTCTATTCCTGGTGTTTTTTCTCACTTGCCGGATGTGGGACATCATAAACCAGTAACACCCAAGAGGTTAATGCCTGATTGCCATGAGATCTTTCTGCAATCACAGTTTCCAGCCTCTGCAATAAACATGAAGGCACCAACCTCATCTTAGCAAATGTCACGAGCACCTGACCTTGTGAGGCAATTCACAAACAAACCTGGCCAAACAGTGGAACCTGGGTGAGTCCTGGACCAATAAACCATGCTGTATGATAACAGGGTAGAAACACATAGCTGCTCTCTGACCTCAAATCTTTTATCTATCCTTCTTTCCTTCTGAATAAAGAAAGCAGAAGCTTTTGCTATAGTCAGAGGACAGAAACAGGCACGTCCCAAGGCCTGGCCAGACAAACTGGGATCTCAGCAGCCTCTGAAAGTTACTATTCCTCCCTGCTCTCTCCAAGGGCAACCAAAAGCAACAGCTACTAATTTCAGCACTTCCATTACAGGTGTTAATCTGAGCGGAGTGGGCACAGTGCATGTTCCTGAACCATGCACACTGTTATCCTATGTGCTCTGAACTCCTTCAGCACTTTGCATAAGCAACATCCCAAAATATGCCTGAATAAGCAAGTGAAGCTGGCAGTGTGCAGCTCAGACCATTAACAAGGTGAAATCTGCAGAATCATGGCCCAGCATTTGATTTAATCTGTTCGTGGTCTGTGCAAAAACAGTAAAATTTACAGTGGCATATTTGAAGCTTCTGTGTAAAGTCCAATCCCGCAGTGCAATGATAGCAAGAGTTACATTAGTGTACAGCTACTACAACTTAGCACTTAATTAGTCCTTTGAGTTTGCCTGCAAGTGGCCTGATCTCATTATTACAAGTGTGTCCTTTTATGAGTAAAAGCTGAAGGGTTTGGCTTTAAGTAAATACCTTTTTCAGCATAACCTAGCTTCAGCAGTTTCTAAAGTATGGCTCCAGGCAAAGTGGTAGGCTTCCCATATGCTGCACTTTTTCAACTTAAAGTTCAGCCTGGCAATCTGAAACCATATCTGACATCAATTTGTCCCACCTAGGTACAGTGAGGTGCATTTAAGAGTACTGATGTAATCACTGACATGGGAATATTGAGATTTTGCCTGAAAAGTGGCAATGTTTACAGTACTAGTGATGAAGCAACCTGGAAGCCACACTTTCACAGCACATCATGCACTAGTACATGTGCACGTTCTCTCTCCGATGTTTTTCCTCTGGAAAGCTTTTCCCAATGTCCTGCTCAAACCCAAGACAGTTCTCCAAACAGATATCTCTACAACATGATGAGAAAAAAAAATCRTGGGTAGATTATCCCTATGAATTCACCTTCTCAGGATGGCAGCCTGAAAGAGGCACTGGCAGTACTTGGGCACCTCCACTGACCTCTTTCATTCAGTCATAATGTTGTCCTTGCAAATGAGCTATAGATGTCTTAAAGGCCTTTTTATTAAAAAAAAAAACAACAACAACAACAACAAAACCAACCAAACAAAAAAAAAAAAACCAAAGCAATGTGAATTGGGCAGAATCATCCTATGTGAACAGCTCTGGAAGAAAGTGTTTTCCATATGATAGCAACAGCTCTAAAGCTCTTGGCCACTGCCAAGTTTAAGGGACATGAGGATGCACAGATATAACCAGAGGGTGTGATACTGAGTCTATTCCTGGTAGCCACAGCTCTGCTATTTATAGTTATTSCTGTGGTAAGGATGGGGAGGGAAGGAGCAGAGCCAAGGATTGCTGATCTGATTTAGACCTTGACTATCTCATCAGACATTGAGGCTGCAGAGCTCTCCTAGGTGGGAACAGTCCTGCCTGACAAAGTGAGGAGAGTTTGGAAAATGAGGATGCTGCAGGGTTCTTCCTGTCCTCTGTAATTACTCGTTCCAAGATGAGTGGCCTACAGTGTCACTACATATCTCCCCCACTGCAACATGATGAAATCTAGAACCTGAAGTAATGTGGAGTAACTCCTTTGTGGTGGCTCCATGGTTAACCCTACAAACTAGCATATGAATTCCAGCAGCATTTTCCTCAGGCACACGTGATGGGAGTAATTGGGAAGGTTGCCATCCTGAGAGGACAAAATTGCTGAAATTATGTATCATAAGAAGAGAGGTGTAAGAGGAAGACAGTTCACGATGCAATYCTTGAGGAAAGCTTCTTTTTTCGTATACGGGAATGACCGAATCAAAAGTCATCAAACAAGTGAAAACCATCTGAGTTTAAATCAACCATGGACATGCTTGCTTGGACATGCACCTTGGAGGAGCCTTTTTGCCAAGGACTGATGTTGTATGAAGACTGGTGACAGAAATGTACCTGGTTTTCTCCTTTGTGCAAGTAATGTTTCGATCAAGAAATAAAAGGTAATGTTCCTTCTGTTTGGTGTTTTATCACGATACCTCTGTTTATTTCACCCATTCTTTAGTCTGTCATGACTCGGACTACTATCATAAGACACAGGCCATCCCCCCAGATGACAATTGACTAGGTACTCGTTCACAAAGGCATTACAGTCAATAATTTTGTCCTCAAGGAAACCTCCTCCTTGTAGTTCCCTGCTTTTTATGGTATGGCTAATATTAARAAAAAAAAAAAGTATGGAAGCATCACTTCCAATCAGAACCTTGAAAGGTCTGGACATAGTATAAACAAATGTATAAATGCAAGTATAGAAAGACTAGAATTTCAACAATTTATAACCACAGCTGGATAGAAGAGCTTGCCTCAATAACACTGCTCATGCCAGCCTCACAAACAAACTGTCATCATCAAAGGAGCAATTTTTTCAACAATATAACTAAAACCCAGTATTTTCTCATAATGAAGTTTAGATTAAATCACCATCTTGAATATCGAGTATGAACTCATTGAACTCCTGCTACATAAATATGCAGAACGATGGTGATGAATGAAGTCAAAAGGGAGGCAAAGGCACTGCCTTTGTGTCAGGACAGGGGTTCATTGACAGTGAGTCAGTGCCCACAGCTGCATGTGGGATGTTGGTTGGCTAATTATATGATTGTTGTTACATGAATTTATAGACATTTGATGTCTGCAGCCTGCATAGAATTGTTCTTTCTGTTTTGTTCTGGTAAAAAAAAAAAGCAGCTAGAGAAATGTCAGCAACTAAACGAAAAACCTTCATTTAACATTTGTCACGTGCCCACTACAATATTATTAACTACACAAAGACASAGCTTTGTTCGGATATCTTAGGGTTTAATTTCCATGTTCAGACTCCAACTATAGTTCCTCACCCTCAGTTTATGTAAAAGCAGCCAAGTTTTTAAGCTCTGCTCACTGTGGATGACTCACATTATTATACACTAACCACCAACACACTTTGTTTTTCTYCTTTGTTTTACATGCCTGAAGTGTTCTGGCTGGAGTTTGCCCTGTTCAGAGCTTGTACGTTCCRGATTCCGCCTATTGTACCATGTCATCACTCCCTGTCCTTCTCCTTGCAGCTTTTAATGAGCAGTGGGACTTGGGCAATCTCACAGAACCACCCTACAGAACTCAGCATACACCATTTACCTCTGAGGTGCTCTGACCACTGAGAAAGAACAAGGACATCAGTGACAAGCGGTGTCCTTCAGGGTCCTCACTGAGACCAGAGTTATTTAAGGTCTTCACTAATGACATAGACAAAGGGACTGAGGGCACCCTTGGCAAGTTTACAGGTGACACCAAGCTGAGTGGTGCAGTTGCCACACCTGAAGGACGGGATGCCATCCAGAGGGACCCAGATGAACCTGAGAAGTGGGCCCATCGGAATCTCATGTGGTATAACAAGGACAAGGTGCTGCACCTGGGCTGGGGCAACCCCTGGTAACAATCCAGRCTGGAGGATGAACAGATTGAGAGGGATTTGGGGGTGCTGGTGGGTGAGAGGCTGGACAAGACCTGTGCTCTCACAGCCCAGAAACCACCCGTGTCCTGGGCTGCATCCAAAGCACCGAGGGCAGCAGGGAGAGGGAGGCAATTCTGTCCTTCTACTCCACTCTAGAGAGACCCTGCTTGCAGTGCTGCATCCAGCTCTGGGGTCCCCAGCACAGGAAGGACATGGAGCTGTTGGAGCAACTCTGGAGGAGGCCACCAAGATGATCAGAATGATGGAGCACCTCTCTTACAAGGAAAGGCTGAGAGAATTGGGACTGTTCAGCCCAGAAAAGAGAAGTTTTCAAGGTGACCTAATTGTGACCTTCCRGTACCTGAAGGGAGCCTACAAGAAAGGAGAGGGACTTTTTACAAGGGCATGTAGTGACAGGACAAGGGGGAATGGCTTCAAACTGAGAGTAGGTTTAGATTAGATATTAGGAACAAGTTCTTTCCTGTGAGGCTGGTGAGGCCYTGGCACAGGTTGCCCAGAGAAGCTGTGGATGCCCCATCCCTGGCAGTGTTYAAGGCCAGGTTGGATGGGGCCCTGAGCAACCTGGTCTAGTGGAAGGTGCCCCTGCCCATGGCAGGGGGTTGGAACGAGATGATCTTTAAGGTCTCTTCCAACCCAGGCCATTTTAYGACTCTACGATCTGCAGGCTTTGCTGCAGGCTCCTGAGAATCCACACAACTGCGCTGGAGACCTCTGATAAAGCAAAGAACTCAGGATGATAGACTGCTGCTACGTCAAAAGATTTTTTGAACTCTTCTACATGGGGAATCAAACAATGAATGTCACTAAATCCTTTTACAGAGACACAGGAGATTAAGGCTGAGCATATGACTGGGAAGGTTTCTATTCTCTGTATCAATAGAAGAAAATCTTGAAGGTGAATAAATTCAAAAAAATCTCCGGCGAAGCAGAAGGAGAGCAGCTTTATGCATAAAACAGGTCTTGCTCTGCAATTCTCTGCCACTGCCTTTTGAGCTTGTATCAGGAGCCAGCTCATGTTTTGATCTGGTTTAAGTAGGGAGAAAAATAAATTGTCCAAATATCCTAAACTTCCCACGTAAGAGGCCCATGAGACAGTCCTCGTGAGGCAAGCACGTTGTCAGATTCCAGAACATCACAGAGTTTAATACAAAAAGTGTGAAAGAACAGGTGAAATTATTTATTTATGTAATGAGTAGCAGTGCTGAGTACTTAGAGATTCTCCTGCCTTTGCTAAGGGATGAGATAAAAATAACGATGTCATTAATCTTACAAAGACATGTGAGCGCTTCTTTCCAGAAATAACTGTTAAGCATAAAATTTCAGGCATTAATCAAAGCATGCTGAGACCTAACCTTCCTTAGGATTCCAAAAAGAAATGTAAAGCAACAGGACTGTAGAGCAACACGAACATAAGGGGCATTTAACCTTTATTCTAAGCGGGTAACTTCAGGGAAAATATGCTTAGGGACAGTTTCTTGACTAGTGCAGATTTGCATCGGTTGAGCTGGTTCTACCAAAGCTGCAGCAAGTTTTACCCTCTCAGAAGTTCATCCCCGCTGTCTGAAAGAAGCCAGGAAGAAAGGAGGGCACCACCACACGATATCATGAATATGAAAAAAAAGACGGGGGGGAATAAAATATTCTGCAGGAAGTAGCAAAAGAGACATACCCACGAGGAAAAGAAAAACACAGGATAAAAAAAAATGCTTAAGAGATTCTTTCAAGAAGGAAAAGTAGCAGATGCAGCATAAGCGAACGTAAACTCTGCCCAAACACTGAGAATATGGGCAAGATTCAGGGGAAGAATTTGAATACAGAAAGATATTTTCTCAAATGAAGTAGAGATKCAGCACAAGCAAGGATAAATTGTATTTGTTTCCCATAGGCCAAGTCCAGAAAGAGATTTCCTACAAAGATGAATCATTTTATCTCAGATCCGCAGTCCTGTTGATAAATCTCAAAGTGATTCACCAAGACAGAATATTTCCCAGGGAATGGTTCTAGCCCTTATTTAGAGCTGCCGAAGGTGTTGCTTGGTGGTCTGGGGATGCAGATAAATTGTCTGTGTCAATTCAGAGCTCGTTCACAGTTGCCATGAGGGGAAGTGTTATGTCTGCATGTGATTTCCTGAAACAAATCAAATGTTTCTGCAGAGGAACCCATAAAAAGCCAGCAATATATTATGACTGTTTGCTTTGAAAACAGTTAACTCAAACTTATAAAGCTGGTCCACTAGGTCAGAAAAAAAAATTAGGAAAGGGAAATACATTGTTCTTAAAAAATGTGACAGAAGAATCCAAACAATTCCAGCATATGAAATTAAAACCAAAAGCTGTTTCAGTACAATAAACTGAAATAGAAACTGAGTATTTACAATTGCATGTACAGAAGACACTTACACCTTGGTTCAGCAGTAAAGTCTGCAAGACAGTGCTGGGGTGATCCCAGTTGGCATTAAGAGAAAAATACTGGGCTCATCTGTCACTTCCAACAGTGGCACTAACAATCTGTTCATCACCAAGACAGAGGAGTGTGTTTTCCAAAGGCACATTGCTCAGCARGATCAGTTATGATAACTCTTTGCATCCCAGCTAAAGATGAGCAGAGATCCRAAGGGACAGCCATATCCCAGATTAATTTTACTCTTTATGATATACAGAGAAGACCTGCCTCTTTCTGTATCTTTAATTGATTTTGTATTTTTTATTTGCTGCATTTAACACATTGGTGAAAGACAACTGGAACCGTCATTGAACCAGCACCAAACATTGATGGTCCAAGTTCTTGGACTATCATTCTGCCTATCACGGGCATGGCTAAAAACCACTCTTAAATCCTCAGTGCCCTTGCYTGGGAAGCCACTGGGTCCTATATTCCTTCCACGTGTAACGATGGCATACCTCACGTGGAAAGAAGACCTGGAAGCCAGCTAATTGAACAAGAAGCCCAGTTATTCCTACTGCATATACCAGCCTCCCACGTGCCCYGGAGAACTGGCGTCTTAAAAAGGGAGCCTGGCAGCTGACTCCTGCTCTGTGTGCTCAACTTTTGGTGCTGAACTTTAACATGATGATGCACTGCTCACAGTTAACCATCTCTGAGAGGCCTCTCCCCAGGCCCTTGAATAGTCCAGGGGGTGAACTTGTATTTAACTGGGTTTTTATGATTTTAGTCTGGAAGGATTGTAATCCAAGCTTTGCCAGTGCTGGCAGAGCAGCCACTCAGGCTGTCAGGGAACAGTCAGGAGCCTGGGATCTTCCGGTCACCCCACGGCTGGTCGCTGATGCAGCGTCTGGCTTTGGCACCATCATCTTACGCAGTCATGGGCTTGGCAGGATCCYCTTACACCATTTTAGAATGATGACAGGGATCACCCACCCCTTCGTCTTCAGGAGACGCCGCACCAGAAGCCTTCCACCTTCCAGGACTAACTGCCATCTCCCAAAGGGACAAGCAGCCGGCAGGGCGAGCACACAAGGGCTGGGCTGTAGAGGCCACCGACACCTGGCCTTAAGCTGAGACAGGGGAGATTCAGATTTTTAGGATGGTCAGGCATTGGGATAGGTTTCCCAGGGAGGTGGTGGAGTCACCCTAGAGGTGTTCAAGAGGCGTCTGGATCTGGCACTGGGTGATGTGGTTTAGCGGTTTAAGGGTTACAGCGGCTTAAGGGTTGACAGCGGTTTAAGGGTTGACAGTCGGACCCGACGATCTTAAAGGTCTCTTCCAACCTGGACCATYCCATGATTCCATGACACCGCCACCACCGCCAGCATCCCCATCCCTCCACCGCCCTGCCCTTCCCGCCCGGCGGCGGCGCGCGTCCCTCGCGCGTTCCCGCCGCCCGCCGCGGCCCCGCCGGCGCGTCCGGAGCCGCGCGGTGCCTTCCGCCGCGGCCGGCGCGGGAGGCGGGTGGTGTGTCCCGCACGTCATATGGGCCGCCCGCCCGCCATTGGCTGCGCCGCCTCACCCGACCGGCGCCGCGGCCGCCCGGGGCTGGCGCGGCGGCTCCCGCGCCCGCCGCTCGCCCCGCCCGGCGGGGAGGGGACGGGCGGGGCGGCGGCGCGGAGCGGAGCGCAGCGGCGGGCCCGGCGCTGCCTGCGGCCGCGGGTAGGTCGGCGGCGGGTAACGTGACGTGCGCGGCTCGGCGCTTATAAACCTTACCCGGGGCRCGGGCCGGCGGCGCGCAGCCGGTAGGGAAGCGGCGGAGCGGCGCGGCGCAGCTCCTCCCATCCCGAGGTGAGCGGGCGGCGGGACCCGCGCCCCCGGTGCCCGGAGTGGGAGGGAGAGGGACGAGCCGCGGTAGAGGAGCGAACCCCGCTCCCGGGCGTCGGGCGGGGGCCCGTGTCCGTGTCCTTCCGTGGGGACGGGGCAGCGCAGCCCCGGGGCCGCTCGGGTGGTTCGGGTCACTCCGCATCCCCCAGGGGCCCTGGGGCCCGGTGGGTGCCGGAGGAGGCGGCGATGTGTCAGCGCAGTGTGAGGCGCCGGCCTGGCGCGTTGTCGGGGGCTTTACTAGCGTGTGTCTGTGCGTGTGTTTCAGGACTCCGCTGAAGCCAATGCCCAGACTGGAGAGTTGCGCCTGGAGCTGTTCCTGCACTGCGAGAGGAAGGCACAAGACCCAGCTGGGGGACACGGCGGCGGGGCTGGCCGCCAAGGTGGGCGAGATGCTGAGCTCCTCCGTGTCGAGCCCCTCGCTGGCGCTGGTGGGTCGCGGAGCTCGCAGCCCCAGCACCTCCAGCGCCAGCAGCACCAGCAGTAGCACCAGTAGCACCAGCAGCACCACCAGCAGCAGCAGCACCTTGAACTGGAGTCAGCACCTGGTGCAGAGGAGCGTGGTGCTCTTCGTCGTGGGTGCTTTCATGGCCCTGGTGCTGAACTTGCTGCAGATCCAGCGGAATGTGACTTTGTTCCCTGATGAAGTGATTTCCACTCTCTTCTCCTCCGCCTGGTGGGTGCCCCCGTGCTGCGGCACAGCAGCAGGTGAGTTGCTGACCTCCGCGAGYGGTTTGGTTTATTTCCCTCATCCTCCCGTGGAGGAGGAGAGGCGGTGGGGCTGAGTGCATGACCTGGCGTGCGTGGGAGATCCGCACTTCCATCACACAGCGAGTGATGCTTTTGGAAGGATGCGCGCCCAGCTTTATCCACGCGCGCCAGCTGCCCGCGCGTTTCCGCGCATCCGACGGCGGCTTTTGAGGCGGTGCGCTCTGAACGCGGGCGGAGCGGGGTTTGTTTCCCGGCCGGGAGCGCGGGTCGGGGGCGCAGGGGTGACCGCAGGGGTGACCGCAGGGGTGACCACAGGAGTGACCACAGGAGTGACCACAGGAGTGACCGCGCGTCCCCGGCGCCCGCGAGCCCCGCGCGGGGTTCCCGCGCTGCCCCCGCCTCGCGCCGGCCGAGGGGGCGTGGCGGCCCCGCCCCCCGCGGCCCATTGGCTGCCGGGGAACTGGTGAGCGGCGGGCGGCGCGCGCCATTGGCTGCGGGCGCGAACTGGCCACGGCCTGCGCGAAAACAAGGAAGTCACGTGCGGCGGCGCGCGGGCCCCGTCACCCGGCCGGCCCCGTCACCCGGCCGGCCCCCACCCTTGTCGCCGGGCTGGCCACACCAGCCTGGCCCCTGCACCGTGCCTCTTGCCCGCTGCCCGTGTCAGCTGTGTGCCCCCTGCCCGCTGCCCCTTGCCCGCTGTTGCTGTCACCGGTCTGGCCCCTGTCACCTGCCTGTCACCTGTCTGCCCGCTGCCGCTGTCACCTGCCTGGCCCAGTGCCCCTTGCCCGCTGCCCCTGTCACCTGCCTGGCCCTTGCCCAGTGCCCGCTGCCCCTGTCATTTTCCTGGCCCCTGCCCCTTGCACCTGTCACTCGTCTGCCCCTTGCCCGCTGCCCATGTAACCTGCCTGTCCCCCGCCCCTGTCACCTGCCTTCCTGCTGCCCTTGCACCTGTCACCTGTCTGTCCCTTATCATCTGTCCGCCTACTTGCCCGCTGCCCCTTGCCTGATGCTGCTGTCACCTGACTGTCCCCTGTTACTTGCCGGTCTCCTGCCCCTGTAACCCGCCTGCCCTTTGCCCGCTGTCCCTGTCACCTGCCTGCCCCTTGCCTGATGCCCCAGTTCTTTGCCTGGCCCCTGCCCTCTGCCCCTGCCTGTGCCCTGTCTGTCCCTTACCCCTTACCCACTGCTGGGCAAATACTTCAAACGATTCAGGCTGCAGTGTTGTTGTCACAGCAGCCAGCACATACCCAGTGCATTATCATTCATAAACCCCCCAATCCATGTCAAAACAAAACTAGGCTTTGGTGAAGGATTGGGGGATTAAAAATGACCTAAATTTTAGGAAATAAACCCACTGTAATAATTTTTAATTTGCATTGAAAGTACTTTAAACAACTCCAGCATATTTTTGTTTAATGCAGTCATGTGATGTCTGTTGGTATCACATAGTGAAGGGGGTATGAATGATAAACCATMAACTTGAATGAAAGATGAACTGTCTAGTAAAAAAGATGCCCTGGGATATGCTCCAGTGAGAGTTCTCATAGTCCTGTCACAGTTGGATTAAACTTTGGAATTCAGCTGTTATCATAAGGCAAAAATCCTGGTGCTGGCATCAGAATAATGAAGCTGTTTCAGAACACATGTCTGTCTTGGAACAGTATGTCTTGTTGCCTTCTTAGCATAGAGTTATTCATCTTAAGAGTTTAAGGGATAAAAAAAAAGAGCAGGAAAGGAAATGAATAAACATAGAAGTTAAACACAGTAAAAGCAGCATATCTAACCCTGGAGTTGGTGGCAACACATGGAATTGCAAGTCTTAGAAGAATGAAACTCATCTGGTGTTTGTGCTAGCAACTGAGCTAACACTAGGCTATGTTTTTCTTCTGTAACCAATTTTCAGACTGATAAGGCTGAAAAAATGCTATGAAGATAAAAACTTTGGTTAGTAGTGTGAGTAGTTAYAGTTCCCTGATATAAATAGACTCATGGCAGGTGCTTGTTTAAGTTCAGCCCTGCTTCTGTTTGGTATCAAAATTCATGTGACATAAACAGCAGCATAGGATGATTTACAGCCCAGCAAGAGAGAAAGCAGCTCTGCCAAGAAACTTTTYAGTCCAGGCAAATATTTAATTCAGGGCCTGATTCACGGCTGATGAATCACATTCATAAAACTGTCTGCTCTGCACGTGGGCAGTGAACACATATTCACTCCTTGCTGTAATTAAGYGTTTGTTATGCTTTGCTTTTATTGGTACAAGCATTTGCTCAAGATGTCAAATGATAAATCCCTTTGGACAAAAGAAGCTTCAGGTCAGATACCTTAACGATGCCAATATATGTCTGCTTTAAAGGTTCAAAGAGAATACTGCTTGTTAGAGTGGGATTTTTTTCTTTTCTAGAGTAGAAAAGGCGAGTAATAATTGTCTTCTTCACCAGGCTTACAGTGGTGTGACGAGCACCTCGCTGCTTTCTCAAGCRCTTACGTGCCCAGCTAATATTTAGTGCTATTGGAGTGATCATTGTCTAACAGCTGGAATGAGCAGTGTTGCCTCTCTTGCAGCTGTGGTTGGCCTGCTGTACCCCTGCATCGACAGCCACCTCGGGGAGCCCCACAAGTTCAAGCGGGAGTGGGCCAGCGTCATGCGCTGCATCGCCGTGTTCGTCGGCATCAACCACGCCAGTGCTGTATCCTTGAGCCTGTGTTTGCTCCATGTGCTTGCTCCGTGGTCATGGAACTGTCTCTGCCGCTCAGGTCTGGGAGGATTGCAGTGGTGAGGATGGTGCTTCTGGCAGAGAAGTCCTGTGAGATTTGTACAGTGCGGTACTTGCTGTAAGACGCGTAACACAGTTCACTTATAGTAGCTGAGGGGAGTTATGGGAGAGGGATCAACATCATAGTATGTCTCATTTAACTGCAAGCATAACTGTGTAAATTGTGTTATTTTAATGTTATGTTCTCTACATCTAAAAGTTGACAMAATTAACTAGTGATGTGCTAGTGAGAAGCACACAATAAGAGTATTTTTTGTGTTGAATAGTGGCGGTTTGAGCAGAAAACCTAAATCAGCTGGATTACTTAGGTTACTTGAGACAAAAATCCATCAAAGTTAAATGTATTAAAAGGCAGTATATTGTCTAGATGCTCAGTGTGACAAAAATTGATGTTGACTTTGCACTCATGCTCCAAAGTCAGCAGGAGTTGTGATTGCTTGGCAGGCCTGAAAACCAAATCCTAAATGTATTTTATTTAAAAACCAAGAATTGTGCACGCTTTCAGTCTGAGTTCTCCCTTGTTCAGTTTCAGCAGCAGGRTGTCTGCAGACTTAAAAGGATTGTCCTTAACATGTTTTTCCAGAAACTAGACTTTGCAAACAACGTGCAGCTGTCCCTGACTCTGGCAGCCTTATCACTGGGGCTTTGGTGGACATTTGATCGTTCAAGAAGTGGTCTCGGACTTGGAATTACAATAGCCTTTGTAGCAACTCTGATAACCCAGTTTCTTGTATATAATGGTGTTTATCAGTAAGTTACACTTCTAAAATACTACTTCAACTCTCCTGTCTTAACTAAAAACATGGGTGCACATGAACTGGAAGTTAGGTATTAACATATTTGGCACGTTCGTATAAGAAGACATTTTGTTTGTCTAAGGTAATGGTCCAGTTGTTCCAAATGATCAGACTGAGAACTGGGGGTGGAAGGTGGGGAGCAGATGAATTGGGATGTATGTTGAAATAGTAACAGCTCAGGAAACTGAACTTGTGCTGGCTCTCAAGAGAGTGAATTTCTAAGTTTTGCTGGCTAGGACATGGGAGTTTAGAAGCTTAAGAACTTAACAGACTTAATTTGGTTGCCCAGTTTCCTTCTCCTCTGTTGCTGCTTGTTTGTTTTGTTTATAGCATTTTGTTAACAGTATGTAAGGTGATAAAAGTAACTTGTCTCTAACTTATTTCCTTTTCTTCGCTAGATATACATCCCCAGATTTCCTTTACATCCGTTCTTGGCTTCCATGTATATTCTTCTCAGGAGGTGTGACTGTAGGAAACATAGGACGCCAGCTGGCTATGGTAATTACTGCATAATTAGTAGTTTCTTTAACAATCCAAGTGCCTTCCATTGTTGTTAGTCCAGGAACAAACTGTGCCTTTAAGGGTGTGACTCACAAACTAACAGAGTTAAATAGATGTATTCCTAAGAGCTGAACTGTAAGCAGACAACCTGTGTTGCCAGTAGAGCTGGTATTGTCTTCGTAAGTGTTTGAGTATCTTTTGTATTAAACTTTTTCCAGCAGCAGCCTGARTAAGACTGGAATCAGTACATGGCTCCTGCTGATAATTGCTGCTGCTCCATCAGTACTTAGAATTAACATCTAGGGTTAGATGTTAGCTGGACAACTGAGACACAGATGGGCTTTCTCTAATTATTTATGCACAGAAGTAACATATAGGGAAATGTCCCTATATAGCATCAAATTCCACCACTCTGGAATAAAATATTCTCTTGCTGATCACTTCAGACATAATTCAAGTATCTCTCCATATATGAGGTAATATAATATACATTGCTGTCTTGTGTGCTAGGTTCTTAAGGAATTATTTCCTTGTGGCATAGTGAAGAGTAAACCTGGCTGTGTGTTTGCACATCAGCCTAAGGCTTGATTGTGAAAAGTGTTCTGACACTGGRTAGTAATAATTAATATTGTATTGATTTAACTCCTGTCTTCTGTGCCACATAAGTCCTGTATCCTGGAAAACATCCTTCAAGTATTTAACTTTTCTAAGGCTGCTGTGGTTTAGGTGTCTCCAGTTTTTACTGAAGGGAGGGCATTTGAGGTTCTTTAAAACACAAATTCACTACTCCCCCTTCAAATCCCACTGGTGCATACAATCTGCATTTGTTTTTATTTAGGACTACACGTATGGGGGGGAAGAGAAGGTATAATTTCTCTTTTTAAATTTGACACTCACATCAAGTGAAAAACATGCATCAACCTAATTCTGTTGAAGCTTTGCTATTGCAGCAGTGTCTCGAAAGAAAATTCTAGTCGGTTTTATGCTACAGTTCTGTATTTCACACTGACATATGCAGCGTGTCCAGTTGCTCTGCTGCTTCTGTTAGAAGGCAAAGGAAGAGAGCCTTGAAGAAGAAATAAATTTAGGCACATAGAACTTTTTCTTTTTTCCTTTGTCTTCTTTTCACCTGGCATCGCACCTGAATGTAGTTAAAATCAGACTGGCTCCTGCCTGCAGCTTTCCTGTCAATCTCATCGTCTTCCTTATAAAGAAAGGGAGAAGTTGGCAAGGCAAAGCTTCTTGTTTTGGTTATCTAGAAGTTTCTTATGTATTTTATATTACCACTGCTTAGTCAGGAAAAACTTGGAGAAGTGCAGCATTTTCATAGGAACGCTTCTGCAAGTCCCTGTGGAGCATTCATTGCTGGAAATTCAAAGAATTTCACTTCCTAAGGAGAGTCTAAAGTTCAGTCAACCCCATCTTTCCTCTACAGAGGCATCTCAAAAGYATCAGCCCGTCTTGTCAGCCATTGTGGATGTGGCAAGAAGATGGAATGTAGCATTTTTTAAACCATACTTCAGTAAAACAGTTATTTCTGTAGCTGTATTGTCCTGTAGCCCCTGAGCCATTTGCTGCATGTGACAGTTGCAGATCCAACAACAGATACTTTCTGGGTGTGTCCAGAGTAGAAGGTGGCACCTGTGGAAATCGGTGGAGTAGAGTTGCCTTGYTTCTTCCTCAGCCCCTGTCTGGTTTTTGCAGTTAGAAAAGAAATGAGAAGTAAAATCAAAAGCGTCCCTGAGATTCCTCCTGCCATGCTGATATATGTTAGCTGGGAGATGGTTGCTGCTTTTCAGTCCCTGGATTTCAAGGGAGCTCACATGTTGGAACAAAGTGCAGTGTGACCTTTCAGCAAACCTGCTGTTAGCAGAGACCTGGGTTTTGTTTGTTTTGTTGGGTTTTTTTTTGCTACAGCTTGAGGATAAAATACAATGTTTTCTTTTAATCGTTTTTATAGCAAAAGAAGAGGTAAAGGTGCTGCTGCTGCCATCAGCTCTTTCTGCTCATTATGACACCTAAAGTTGCTCAGTCAGTGCTCATCAGCCGGGTTAAGTGGGTGGCAACACTTCATTTTGAGTTGTAACCAGCATTCTCAGCATCTGACAAACTAGGGGAGTGTTCAGAACTTGRGCCTCACAAATATCTATTGTTTACTAGTGCTAGAGGCTGGAGGACTGAGAATGCATTCAATACTTGAAAATACATTTGCATTTTGACCTTAGAAAGAGAACATGTTACAAGCTTTGTCTTAGAGAAAAGTTGATTAAATTTCTTATACTGACGTACTACAGGGCTTCATACTAGAAAAGGGACTTAGGAGGAGATGAGTAAGTCTCTGATACCAGGCTTTGATTGGAAAATAAAGTAACTTACGGTGGAAGACACTTTGAAAAAGGGCTGTTAAAACTGAATTAATGTYCAGTAAGTGAAGCACTGGGTACCTGCTGCTAAGAAATAAACGGAGATAACAAAGTCTTTTAAAAAGCAGTGCAATTGTCAGATGGATTTTTCAGATGCAYTGATTGAGGCAACAAACACCCATAGTGATTTATTTTTTTTTGTCCACACYTAAGGAGCATGTCTTTGTTAAGCTTTTATAAGAAGCCATGCTTGCCAGGTCACAGTCAGCCTAACTGAAGTTAGTTGACTGTTGAATAATTGAAAATACTGCATAATGCAGTCACTTAYGAGATGGCATTAAAACATAACATGTGTTTGATGTTTTTTATCCATAGGGTATTCCAGAGAAGCCCCACAATGACTAAGTCTTTGAAGAAGAAAGCCCAGTGCCAGTGTGAAAGCAACATTACGAAGACATGTTCCTTTTTAAAACTGAAGATTATTTAGAAGAAATAATCTCTTTATGGGCTCACTGCACAAATGACTTGTGGGGAAAAAAAAAATATTAATCCACTCTTAGAATAGCCAAGTGAAATTAACTGCTTATCTTGAAATCTTACCCTGATTTACCGCATAAGCGTTTGCGTCTGGCTGTTCTCTGGAAGAGTTTAACACCAAGTGCATACAACTGTTCAGGCTACGTGGCRGTTTTCCAAGTGTTAGATTCCACTGTAAGTTATTGAATCAGCTGCCGTGTTTCAAAGCCTTGAAACTGAAATTTAATTACAAGCTCTTGTATCAGTGCCCAAAGGAAGTAGATCGATGGTGCTTAACAATGATGAAGTATGGTTTAATAGGAATAGTATTTATCCAAATCTTTAAAAAATAGGGTTATTTAAAAATAAGAGTGATCGAAACAGATTAAAGGCATTGCACTAATGCTTTTAGGAGTCTTATGAAGGAATCATGCCCTTACTTGTAATGCTGCATTAAGTTTCTGTCTTTTGACGGTGGAGAGGGTTTGAGGGATGAGAGGTTGGAAGCCTTAGTTTGGAATTTCTAAATTACTTCAGCACGAGAGGTGAACACTGGAGACAATCTTGTTCAAACGTGAACCGAAGAGATTCCGACTGGAAATTTCATTACTCCTGGAGCTTGCAGTTAGATTTGCAAGAATCAAGTTCTGGCCACAATTCAGTGAGAAATCAAAGTGTGTGTGAGTACTATCAGACACGTGCTTCAAAGCCTCACCAAAGGACATCTTAAGTATCTCAAATGTCTGGTGTCACTGAAAAAACATGCCTTGCATGTCATTGCTTGGCCATCAAGTATGTGCCCCCAACTTCTTTGATTTGCCATTTCCTCCTAGAGCTGTCCTTGATCTTCAGTTTGAATCAGGGTTTTGACTGAAATGGCT
This sequence comes from Amblyornis subalaris, assembly GCA_018881555.1. Lineage (NCBI taxonomy): Eukaryota > Metazoa > Chordata > Aves > Passeriformes > Ptilonorhynchidae > Amblyornis > Amblyornis subalaris. The sequence continues at coordinate 6,234,828 of JACAXG010000010.1, forward strand.
GGAAACAGAATTTGGCCTAAAATGTCATTTAAACTGTATGTGAAGAATAGCAAACAGCTTGTTTTCTCAGTTCAGTTTCTGAAAGAGATCACTCCTTGTTTTTACATAACCCTATAGAACTTGCAATCTGTGATTGCCTTCTTAAAAACAAAAAGTGCTTATGTCACTACATTAAACATTTGGTGTTTCTTAATACATAGTTCTGGTGAGCACAACGTATTCATTTGATAGCTTAGACCACAGGAGACCTAAATAGCAAGTATTAGGTCTTAAAAGTTGAAGTGCAATGTACAGTAAGTCTGAGCCTCGAGTTCTCTTCAATATCGATCATTTCTTATGAGAGATTAAAGAGAAAAGGGTTCTGAGTTCATTTCAATGCTGCATGGAGTCAAATGGAGCAATAATTTATTTAACTAGTAAAGCTAGTTTTGTTGTATCTTACATTGAACCCAAATTTTTAGAAATACTCCAATTTTGTGGTTATGGTGTACTTGTAAACTTTTATGGATTTGCCTTTTTGTATTATGCAATTTTTTTTTTGTTGTGTTCTTTTCCARTCTTACATGGCTTCAGTTATAGTTAGAGGCATAAGTTAAAGATTGAACCATCAAAACAGGTGTTGAGGCCAGGTAGCTGTTCTGGCCCTTTTCACTCTTCTAAGGGAATGCTAGCAACAACAGTTTAGCACAAAGTCTATACCACAGAGCAGACCCCAATTCTAACCTTGCTTTGGTGTAAATCAAGAGTAATTTCATTGGTATAAGATCCTTCCTCAAACGTTCAAAACCTAAATACTCAAATTTTATMGAACTACTCAAAGAGATCAGGATGGGTTCAGCTCAGCTGTTTAAGAAGTTGCTGCCTGCTGGGGAGACAGTTTTGTAACCATCTTGAAACCAGCTGAAAATGTTGTAAAACCATATGCAAGTAAAGGTGACAGTGATCTCTTTTGATATTTGACAGAGAAGTATTTAAGGTTTGTTTGTAAAGACTGATCTGTACGTGTTAGAAGTAATGCAGCCAAAAATGTAAGTCAAAAGTTCATTTTTTGCCAATACTTCTGAGTATCTTAACCAAAGTGATTTAAGTTTGGAAGAGGAGGGGAGGGGAGTGAAGAAAATTTGCACTATTCTGAATTTGAACACTTAAATTCTCATTCTTACTGATAAGTTTTCAGCAGCGTGTTTGGTTTTACACTTTTTTTACTATTAAAGTTTTAAGATCAAGCCATGTTTGCCTTGGATTCTCTGTACTCACATTATGCAGGAATCTTTCTTGGAAAGGACAGTTGTTATGGTTGCATAACAAATATTCAGTCATGCATATGCAGTGGTAAAAAAAAATCCTAAACTGAACTTGGCAAGATCAGCCCGGGTTGTACAATTGAAGGGAAACAGTCTTGTTTGTACCAGGAAAGCAGCATAAGTGTGTTATGGTTAAAGTACAGAATCTCACTACCATTGTCTTCCAAGATGCTGAAATTCATAATCTGAAACAAAATACGGAGGGGGCAGGGTAAGCATGCAAATTCCTGTTGTGGTTTGGTTGTCTGCCGTGGTGGTTATTAAAGTCTGAAGCATCTTAAACAGTGCAAGCTGAGAATGAGCTGATAAGGCTGAGCGGTTCTTACAGCAGCTCGTGAGTTTAGACCAAAAGTCTTMAATTTTACTAAACTTAAGTGTCTATTTTGGACTTATGGAAGTTACTGCATTTTCAGTGGAAACAGTAGAATGACTTTTTGATCAATTTTCTGTTGGCTGAGCTGAAGAAAGCTTCATTAGGAACTTCTTAACTATTTTAGCTTAAACAGCCGCTGTTTGTTTAACTTCAGTGCGTGCTCTGTAGCAGCTGAAGAGGTAAATGTTAACGGCTCCAGTCTGAGGATGGCCCACGTTCTCCAGGTGCACTGATTTCCCTGAAACTCCACTCATTTTGTCAAAAGAAATTAAATATATATTAAAAAAAAAAGTGGAGTACAGCCTGGTCTTCAGCCTGGTCTTGGAGAACTAAGGCATGATGATCTCTTGAGTCAGGAAGGGGTRTACAAAGTTTCTAAAGGAAAAAACCCAAGACATTCTTCCCAGCGAGTGGGATGATTTGACGTGTGCGTATTCCTGCAGATCCATCCTGTGGGTTGTGCAGCCTTTGGCTTTAATCATGGGGATTTGCAGGTGCTAAATTAGCCACAGGAGGGCCCATAGTCTGTTCTCTGAATGCAGCAGGAACATATTGAGATGAATAATGAAATTAAGTCTCAATTGCCTTCCCGCACATCAGAGCAGCTCCAAAATTCATGAGAACAAAGCATTACATGCTGGACTAATTGAACAAAGCATATATGTAAGAGCTTGTTGAGGGGTCCTGTCTTGGAAACGGGGGAGAGGGCTGGGTAATAGTGGGTTCTTCCAGCTAAAAGTTCAAGAAAGGCACCTCTAGGTGATGGTGATTTTTCTGGGTAATGAAATATGACAGGAGTTGCCCCATACCTAGTTTGGAGTCATCTCCCTGCATTTAAACCCTTACATTGTGTAGTGATGACATTCTGCCTTCATGGGCTGCAAATGGGGACAGATGAATTACATATTCAGTAAAGCCAGAGTCCTCATGCCTGTCTGTGTGATAAGAGAGCCTGTAGATTGTGATGATGCTTCTGGCCAGCTCTGGCTAACTTTCAAACACAGAATTCAAAGTACATATGATAATTTCTATAAATAATGCATTACTACCCTAAACCACATAAAAGGTCAGAGCTTTATTGAGTTTTACCCAGTGAAATTTTTCTTCAGCTGCAAGTCATGTTTTCTCTATTCCATTAAGTCTTGTTTGTGTATTAATTAGCTTGAGTGCTATTATATTGTTTTATTAAATATGACAGAAGTGCTACAGCGATTCCATAAACTTGCTGAGTTTCCTATTAATTAAAATATCAGCTACAAATCAGCAGAAATTAAATAGCTGCATCATTTTGTCCCAGTCAGTAGCTGGTTTGGGGCTCCTTGTGGCAGTCAGGTGAGAATTCCTTGGGTATCCCTGCCGTGGTTTGGGGCTGGGGAGGCCAGCTCCTGTAGCTGCTGTGTATGTCTCCTACTCRTGACAGGGACACCTTCCACTAGATCAGGTTGCTCCAAAGCTCCATCCAACCTGGCCTTGAACACTTCCAGGGTTGGGGCAGCCGCAGCTTCTCTGGGCAACCTGTGCCAGGCAAGACCACCAGGCACAAGTTTGGGTCAACTGGAACACTTGTTACCATCTTGAAATGTGTTGGTGTGATTCTGACCTTTGAAAAGTGGTCCAGGTTGTCTGACAGTGCAGTTTCACCTATTCAAAAACCTAAACCACTCTTTTTAATAAAAATAGAATGAGCAATTTCAATTTCCAAACTTTTCTCCTGGTTGTTTTTAATGTTGTAGAAACATGTAACAATGTGTTGGTTTAGGAATTATCTTTTTGTTTTGATAAATCAGCATTTTTTGGCAAAAAAAAAAAGTTTTAAAAAAAATTTCTGATCGCTTTTGCTAAGTATCACCTTGCTTAGAAACCATCCTCATCACTTATTTTCTGGCCCAGGGTAATCACTTTTCTTCTTCCTTCATGCCCTTTCTTGGTTAAACAGTCTTCTCTAGGCTTAAGCCTGGCTTTATCATCCTTCAGACCTCATCCTCCTCTCTGCCACCCCAATGGTGGCTTGAAAGGCAGCAGATCCCTGTGCTGGATCTGTAGTCTGCACGCTGCTCTGTCTGGACCTTTTCATTCTCAGGCTTTACTTGCAGTTTGTTCAGGGATTGTTTTTTTTCCTGTTTTCTTGCCTATCTGAAACACTTTCTACAATAAAAAGTCAGCCTGCTGGAAGGACCAGCATCCTTCATCTCAGCACCTGGGGGAGCAAGCAAGGAGCTGGGTTGTTCTGCAGAGTCTCTGCCTTGTTCTGACAATTGCGTTTGGGGAGATGAACCGAAGTTTTGTGTTTAAAACAAACGAACAACCCGAACAAACCCCAAGTTTTTCTCAGCTGTTCTGCCCTGGCTCAGAARAGCAGCTCTGCAGTACCAGCTGTGTCACTGTCACTGCTGGGATTTCAAGCAGCAGCACATGGAGACAGGATGCCTCAGGCTGTGTGTCCACTCTGGAACCCACAGCCGTCGTTCAGGTTTTGATAGCAGCACCTATTTGTGCTGCTGCTGTGTTAAAAAAACAAGCTGCTGTTGAGTTTAATGCTAGATGTGATGGGAAGTGACATCATCCAAAAGCAAGAGAGCTTGTCTGTGATCCCTGATCACTCCTGATGTGCAGCTGGCAGACCAGGATGGAGGGTCCTTGCGGAAGGAGTCTGTGCTGCTGAGCTCTTGCAGCAGGGCCCTGTAGCACAGAGCCTGGGCACTGTGTGGAGCTGTGCTGGAGGCATCAGCAACTGGCTCTCATTTCGCCAGCAAAACTGCTGCTCCTGGGGTGGTGGAAGAGATGGCACAGGCTGATGTAGGAAGAAGGTGCAACCACATCCCGGCCAGAATCGTTCAAGCCCTCTCCAGATTTTGCCCTGCAAGGATCAGACAGCATAGTCCAGAAATCTCTGTGAAGTTAATGGGGGTGCAGAGCTTGGGCTAAGGACAAATCCCCGGGAATCCATACCCTGACTTACACAGCGCTAGCAAAATAAACAGGGCAAAAATCAAAACTCCAGGGGCTCTTCTGTGCGGCAGAGACCTTGTCCAGACAAGCTGAGCCGATTTATTTCCGTGCAGAGCTCTGCAGCAGTGAACTTCTTTGCAGCCTCTGGCTTAAACATTTTTCCTTGCTTGGCTGAAGCACACAGAGTGCAGTCAGTGACGTCCTCACCCCAGAAAGGACCCAAACACAGGTGGCATGAGGTGCAGTGCAGGTGAAGTCAGTGGGGCTGGAGATGTGCTGAGCATCACGAGCAGCTCCAGGTCTGGAGTCCTGCTCTCAGCCATAGGAGAGCAGCAGCGACTGCCACTGTGAAGGGCTGGAGGTCAGACACTGAATAATCCTCCTACCAAACCGCCCTAGATCACCTTCCGAGCACCTTGCTTAAGGCTATTTTCGAACAACTTGGGTAAGAGTGAACAAAAACGTCAGGAAAAGAGCCATGCAGTAGCAAGCAACTGAGTTACCAGCTGGAAGTGGAAGAAGATAGTAATGGTGTTTAACAGCATAACCAGTCCTGATGATTTTACTCAGAATTTTAGATTTTTTTTTTTTCTTTTCATGCAAATAAAGCACTTGGTATCACCAGGGCAGATCCTGATGTCGTTGTTTAGCTTTTGCTTACCTTTACTCCAAGAGCTTGTGGTGCTGCTGTGGCGAGAGTCCTACCACTGTATGAAAGAGTCTGTACTGAACACAGACTGAAGGTATGACCTGGGGACTTGTGATTCTCTTGCTGGAACTCAGCTGCAAAAAACAAACATTCCCGTAATTTTAGACACCCCAGAGTATTGAAGGGACTTGGCACTGGAGAAACAGCAGCTGAAGACCACACAGAGGATGTGGGTCATCTCAGAATCGTAGGATCACTTACACTGGAATAACATTTAAGGTCATCAAGTCCAACAGGTAACCCAGCAGTGCCAAGTCCATCGCTTAAACCACGTCCCTGAGTGCCACATCTACACATCCTTTAAAGACCTCCAGGGATGGTGACTCCACCACTGCCCTGGGTGTCCTGTTCCATTGGCTGACAACTCTTAAGGAGAGAAAATTTTTCCTAATATCCAATCTAAACTTCCCCTGGCACAACTTGAGGCTGTTTCCTCTCATCCTAAACCAAAACAGCACGGGGCTCAAGTTTTGAACCCCACTCTCAGTGTCCACTAATATGTGAACCAAAGACATCCATCAGTGCTTAAGATGAGAAACACGAGGGTTTAAGGATTTTTCTCAGCAAGCAAACACTGGGAATAGATCTTGAGGCCAGCAATGCAGTTACCTCAGCATCACCACACTCACAGCTCCTGGTCATGGGAAGGAGCAATCTCCTGGAAGATGCAGCCAGGTGAGAGTAGTTTGAATGCAAAATTATGAGGTCAATAGAAAAAGTAGCCTCACGCAGGAGCTGGTGGATAAGTCTTCCCCATCAGATCTGCAGGGGGATTTGGGGAAAGAACAGCTGCATTTGTCTGCCTGCTCCTTGGGCATGTTCCACCTGCTTAATTGAAGGCAGGTCCAAGTGAGCCATCTGTTGACCTGGTTGAGGAATCAGAGCTTCCCACTAATTTCAAGATATTTTTACAGGTTATTAAAGGCCTAGAAGGAAAGGAGAGATGGATAAAAAACAACAGTAAGAAGCTTTGCCTTAGAGGCACAGGTAATATCTGTAACAGCTGCTACACCCTATGCCTAAGCTAATTGTTAAATGAATCACTCTGGCAAAAGAAGCATTAATAAAGAGAAGCGAAGACTGAACATCTGGAAAATAATATGAAAGGGAAGAATTTTCATATTTTGGAACTCCTTGCTGGGTGGGAACTGCTTGGGGAGACAGCTCTAATTGCTTGTCTGAGAGAATGAAAAGTGAATCTATTCCCAGTCTGAACTCAGCACAGTCATTGTGTATTCCTCTCTGCTCTCCTGTCCCACTGCCACAACTGTTACGTGGGGCCCTGACCCGCAAATATCAAGACAAGCTCCTCACCTTCTGCTCCTTGGCCAGACAGCAGTGCAGGTCCATAAAGCCAATGGTGTCCACCAGCCTCCTCAGGACCTGGGTCCAAGCTCAGGAGAAGCTGTTTTGAGCAGCCAAGTGCAAGATGCACAATCAAACCAAGGTTGTTGGGGTGGCACCTCTGTCTTGGTGCTGCTGGGTGGTTACCAGGACTCATTTGATAAACCATCTCTCTGCCTGAGGCTGTCCAGCTTTCCTGGCAATGGCTGTAGGGCAGGAGGGGAGAACAGCAGGCCTTCTGCTGCCCCTTCCTGCTCTGCCTTGCAACTCTTTGCTGGATACAGGCAGCTAAAGACATGGCCAAGCTTCTCCCTCTACAGAAAAAGGACGAGGCCAACACACAGCAGAGTCGTCTGTGCAGGCCTCTGGGGGTACCTGTCCAGTGCAGCCAGGAGCTCTCTGGAAAAGGCCCATACCACAGTGTGAGTCAGACCCTTTTCATCTTTTGACACTTGAAACTGGGCTGGATGAAACTCAGGAATGTTCTTGGGTCTCGTTCAGCTTTGGCAAGGAGAACCAAACCAGGATACAAYAGATCACTCTGAGGGCAGGATGCTGGGATTTCAGCACGTACCTGGAAAACAGGTTGTGCTGCAATACCCCTGTGCTCTGAGTCTGACTGGGCTTAGCTTTTCTGCTCACCATTTCCTCRCAGAAGCTGCTCTTGATTCTTCCACCTTCCCTCCGTTTGGTCTTCTTGCTCTTCTGCCATTCTGCACTTTCTCAGTCTCTTGTCTTGGAGAAGAAGCTCCTCCACTAAAGACCTCAAACAGCACTGTACAGCCAGGAGATCTCCATCCAGCATAGTACCTGTCAGCCCAGGGCTGGTTTCTGCACAAATGAGTCCTGGGCAGCAACTTCCCAGGGCAAATGTCCAGCAGGGCACAGTGGGTCTGCAACAGGCGCATGGCGAGGGCAGTGGAGAGAAGCAGCTCTGAACAAGGGCTCTGCAGCGAGACAGAGTCACAGCTGTCTCATTTCAGCAGGAGTGTAAAATATGAGCAGTCTGATATGCTTTTCTAAACAGAGCCTAAAAGCAACTCAACCACCCTCCAAACACAACGCTGCTCCCAGACCAAGCTTGCAAGGCATCGCCAGCAGCACATCAAGCCCTCCCGAGCTTTTAATTTCCACCTGCAAAGAGAATGGGAGAGTTTTTCAGTATTTTACATTTGCTTTTGTGAAGGTGAAGATGCCAACCTGAGTACAGACAACGCTCACATGTGGTACCCCACTCCCAGAGTCCCCAGCATCACCTAGCATGCCCCAAATCTCACCCCTCTGGGGCCACTGGAGGGAGGACCTCGGACACTTGTCTCTTAAGTAGCTGAACACAAAATTTTCTGTGGCTGGCTGTTCCAATCTACTTCTTCCTGGTGTTCCTCTGGAATGGCTGTGTGTGGGAATCAATTTTGCAGGCAGGAAAACTGGAGGAGCTGAMCAGGAGATCTGACACAGGGATGTGCCATGGCGCCGTGGCACGGCACTCGGGAGGGATGTCCAGTGACGTGGAGAAGAGGARGGCTCAGTGGGTGCCAGGGTCGGGATGAAGAGGCAGAGCACCCCGGGCACCCTTGGGTGCAGGGAGTGGAATGCCACTGAAGCAAGGACAAGGAAGAGGCTGAGGCAAAGGAGGGTATGTGGGGGGGGGGGGGCCGGGGCCGGGCAGACGCATTCCCAAACATCCACGCAAGGATCCTAAAGCGTAATTATGGAATTTTAAAAAACAACTTGACGTTATAATTATAACGGTTCCTGGAGGAGCCGGGTAATTGAATTCTAGGGTGTCTCGCTCTCATTGCAGGCACTAACAAGAGAATGGCTCAGCTTCCCTCGCAGCCTTCCCGGAGCCCTGCAAAGCTCGGGAGACACCCAACAATTCAATTATTGTTTCCCTCTGGAAAGCAGATCATTTTAGACACGCGGCCAGCTCTAATTACAAAGGAGAGGGGGGAAATTTCTTGTGTCCAAAATTATTTGACTCATTAAAAGCATTTACTTTCCGCCAGGCCTAAAGAGTTGCAGCTCTGGTGGAAGGATGGAAGGCAGAGAGGAGCAAGGGCTCTGGCAGGAAGGAGAGGGAACCCCGACCTGTGGCAGCATCCCCAGGAGCCTGTACTCGGGGCTGAGCTGCTCCAGGTCCCACTTCCTCAGGGAAAGCTGTTTTCCATGAGGAAGGAAACCGGGGCTGCAGGCTGGGAAGGTYGGGCAGGCAGGGTTCGTGGCAGACCACGAGGCTTCGCACAAGCAGCGTGAGAGGAGAGCTGCTCCCGCTCCGGGGTTTGGCAGGAGCCAGACGGGGTTGGGACTGGGGCTGTCCCTCCTCCTCGCTCTCCTCGGCAGTGAAAACATGAGGTCTCTTACTCAAAAGCTTCATTATGGTGTCGTGGGGGAGTTTTTTTCCCTCAGTTTATTTTTAAGTGCTCTTTTGTGGAGAAAGATGACTTTACGTAGGGGAGGTCCCTTTTCCAATTACCATTAATTAACTCATCTCTTATAGATTTTTTTATAGCCTTCCATTTCCTGTGGCAGGGAGAAGGCAACAGGCAGGAGGCTGAGCTGCTGCTCTGCCCCAGGATGGATCAGGCCACTCTGACCCACCCAAGACAACCCTTTACAAGGGGCTCATAGATTTTTTTCCATTTTTGTATGGTTTTTTATAATTATTTACAATTCAAATAATGCCTTCGTAGGCTTTACAGGGACAATGCTGCTGCCCAGTGTGGAGAGCTTGGGCAAGAGGAAAGTGATTCTGGGCGCAAGGCTTCCAGGACCACTCCATGCCCTCATCCCCAAATCCACTCCTTCCCTCCTTTCCAGTGCAATGAAATGAATTCCAGTGTAATGTTTATGGTTAATTTGAAATCTAGCAGTTGTTAGCTAATCCTGTTAGTAGCTTGCGAAAACAAGGGATCTCTTGTATAATCAGTAATTATAACAGGCGTTTTATGTTAAATTATATCTAATAAGCAAGACAAAAAGAGAGATGTGTTCTCAGATGGAGCTTTCCTCGTCCAAAAAAAAAAAAGTTAAAAAGTCTCCTCCGTGATGAAATTATACATCCAGAGGGGAAATTAAAAAAAAATAAGCAGTGGGATGTCATGGTGCGTTTGGGATGTCACAGCAGAGTGCCAGGGGGCGGGAATATGAGTGGTTCCTCTCCTCCCGGCAGGACCTGACCCCGCCGGCCGCCGTCGAGGGCTGCGGGGCTGCGGGCTGCGGGCGGCCCCGGGGGCTGGGCATCCCAGCGCGGCTGCTGCCCCGAGGGCAGGSAGAGGAGGAGGAGGAGGAGGAAGAGCGTCTGTACCCCAGGGCAGGCTGGTGCCGCCGCCCGGGCCCCCGCTGCCCGGCTCGGCATGGACGGGGCGGGCGGTGAGCCCCGGTCCCTGCGCACCGCCCGGACCCGCACCGCGCTCTGCGGGGCAGCAGCACTGGGAGGGCGGCGCTGGATGCGCGGCCGGGCGCGGGTTTTCCGCGGCAGCGGGTGGAGCGCGGCAAGGGGAAGAGCGGAAGGAACCGCGGCGGGAGTGGGAGAGCCGCAATGAGACGCGGTGCCACATAACCAAAAAACAACAAAAAAAGAAAAATATAAATTAAAGATCATTTTTAAAATTAGAACAAAATGCCCCTGCTGCGGGGAGAAGGGGTTTGTGCCCCCGGGGAGCAGCACCCCCAGCCCGGGGGTCTCCCCCCGGGGTCTCCGGCGCAAGCGGCCGCGCTGTGGCCGAGGGTGCGGGGAGCGGGTGCGCACCCTCAGCTCCGCGCTGGGGCTCCGCGGAGCCTGGGGGCTCCTGCCCGCGGGCATCCGGTGACAAAGACCCTTTTGTCTGGCTGTAGGACCGCCGGCCCTGGGCCCTGTGGTTTATTGGTTGTAATGCCTGATGGACGTTAAAGAAGGTAAAAGAAAAGAAAGTTGAAGAAGGTAAAAGGAAAAAAAAAAAAAAGGTAAAATAAAATTTCCAAAAAAAATTTTAAAATAAAATAAAATAAAATAAAACCTAAGCCCCGGGGCAGGCTGAAGCCCGCCATTCTCTGCAACTTTCTCCCGTCTTAAAAATCACACTTTCATTAAACCGTCCCCTAAAATGTGACAATGTTTAACTACCGGAGTTATTGTAAATACGTTTAATCAAATAGACTCTTGAGGAAATCTCCCTCCATAAACAGGCAATCTTGTCCTTTAAACATGTGTATAATCAGAAAATCTAATTAACAGCTAATCGGAGGGCCGGGCCGGGTTAATTCTGCGCGGGCGCGGGCGGGCTGCGCGGCGGCCCCGGCCGCGGTGCCTCAGCTCGGCTTTCCCATCCGAGATGGCAGATCCTGCCCGCATTCCAAACACCGTGTGCCAGGACGAGAAGCAAATGTTGTTTTAGCGGGAAACTAGTAATAACAAAGCCATTTATGCAAGCACATTAGAGCGGCCGGAATCCTGCCTCTTAGTTAAAATTTTTGAGCCAGAAAATTAAAAACAAATATTTAACTTCGCAGTTTGCACCCCCCGGCTGCCGCCGCGGCGAAACTTTCCGCATGCATATGGATGAACCCGGCCCCGCGCTCGCCCGGCCGCGGGAGATGGTTTAATGCGCTTTTAAATAAATTAATGGAAGTTTCGGGGCGATTCCCGGGCGAGGCGCGGAGACGGGCCGCGTGCGCGGGGGGGGGGGGGCTGTGCCGGGGGKGGCGAGTMCCGGCATCACCGCGGCCACCGGCGGCAGAGGGGCGGACGCCCCGCGGTTCCCACGGCCCGCGAGGAGCCCCCGCGCTGCTTCCGCAGCCGCGCAGACAGCAGGGAGAGAGAATCCTTCGGGAATGCGTGCGGTGAGCAGCGACACAGCCCACCGCGCACGGCCGCGGAGCGCGGAGGGAGCATGCGGGGGCGGAGCTGAAATGCAGCAGGGATGAGGGGGAATGAGGCTGTGGAGGGGAAGGGGATGGGGAAGGAGAAGGGGAAAGGGAAGGGGAAAGGGAAAGGGAAAGGGAAAGGGAAAGGGAAAGGGAGAGGGAAAGGGAAAGGGAAAGGGAAAAGGAAAGGGAAAGAGGAAAAGGAAAAGGAAAGGGAAAGGGAAAGGGAAAGGGAAAAGGGAAAGGAAAGGGAAAGGAAAGGGAGAGGGAACGGGAG
>JACAXG010000010.1:6246734-6278894 GCA_018881555.1 Amblyornis subalaris
GAAGGGGGATGGGCAAAATCAAGAGAGAGGAAGAGAGAGAGGAAGGAAGGAAGGAAGGAAGGAAGGAAGGAAGGAAGGAAGGAAGGAAGGAAGGAAGGAAGGAAGGAAGGAAGGAAGGAAAAAATCCAAAATAAAAAGAAAAAGCAAGAAAGTCAGAAGAGAGATAGGAAGACAAACACCAGCCAAGTTGCTGACTGGTTTGATCCCACCTCGGCAGAGCACGGAGGGTTTGGGGCGGAGGGACAGGGATTGGCACCCGGGACCAGGTGGGCACCCCCACCTGAGCTCCCTGGGAGGACCTCCCTCCCCAGCTCCTCAGCCCCTCAGCCCCAGGGCAGCGAGCATCCCGCTGCAGTGCCCGCATCTCACTGTCACCACAGCTCCTGCCCTGCYGTTTCTCCCCCCGTACACGGAATCTCTCGCGTTTATCCTTCTCCTTTCCCCCSTTTCATTTCCCTACCGTCAATTTGCCAACCGAGCATCATTTCTCGGTAAAATTCAATTTAACCACTGCAGGCTGCATCGAGCGCCCCGGGTCCTGCCGCAGCGGGACAGGGCATTTGCCGGGGCCGTCGATAATTGCAGCTTTTTGGGGGATTTGGGAGTTCCTCAGCATCGACAGCCACTAAGTGTCATTTCCTTGGCTCGCTGGGGAAGTATGTGGAAGTTATTTTTATTGATGTGCTCCTGGTAGATTGTTTTGGCAGTTGCAATTTCCGTGTGACATATCCAGCCTCTCCTCCGAAAATCGCGGGGAAAAAAAAAAGAAAAAAGAGAAAAAAAAAAAGGCGCCTTGACATTTATCCCCAGCTACTGCCGCTGCTCAGTAACGTTTAATTACAAAACTCGGCTGCGATGCCAACCTGTGTCCGTCATTAGGAACCTTTCTTAAAATCTTGTCAGCCCGCAATGAGAAACAGATTTAATGGAGGCAGCCACAGAGCTCCTGGTCTGCCAGCTGAAACTGAGACTATGCAAAAGAGGATAGAAACGCCAARTAAGCCACCGCATTCCCTTCCTAGCAACCAACTCTTTAAATTTATTGCACTTTTTTTTTTTTTTTYCCCATTCCAGCCCTTCAAACTGCCGTTGAGGAACTGGGCAGGWTCTTTATTTTTAGAAGGCGTTTTGGAGAGGGAGAAACAAGTTTTGTGTGGGGGTGTCGCCTTGTGACGGTTTGGCTGGGTTTGTTGKTTGGGGTTTTGGCGAAAGAGAGATGGAGACGGCCGGTGTCGATCGTCCCCCGTGTCCCCGGTCCCCTCCCCGGTCTCCCCGGCCCCGGCTGTCCTTGCGGCGAAGGGACGCCAGGGGGCAAGAGGAGTTCACAAAGGCTGCATCCCTTCATCCCTCCATCCTTCCCTCCATCCCGCCTTCTCTCCATCCCTCCATCCTTCCATCTCTCCATCCTTTCACCCCTTCACTCTTCCATCCTTCTCTCCCTCTCTCCCGCGGCGGGGGGTTTCATCGCCTCACAACGRCAAAAGTCAGGTTTATTATTAAAAATAAAAGGAAAAAAATCCCGCAAAGTGGTCTACATTCCCAATCCCCCCAGCCTCATCTCCACGTGCACCTCGTGGGCACAGCAATGCGCTGCCTTGCACGCAGCACAGCCAGGCGGAAACAATATCCAGCAGCCTTGTAAAGAACGGCATCGTTTATTTAAGCCAGCCATTAATCCTACTTACCTTGCTGCTATTTGGACCTAATCCTATTTCCTCTGTGCATTATAAGGACAGTGAAACGACACATTTTTGTTCTCCTGGTGGAGGCTGGCTGGGAGGAGCACGTCGCCGGTGCCTGGGCTGCCGCTGGAGCCGGAGGAGCGGGATGCGCTCCGCGGGCAGCGGCAGCCTCCAAAGGAAATCACTCAAGGGAAACTTCGCCAGAGACAAAAACACCACATTCAATTTCCTGACTACTGCTTTCCTGCCCGAGTTATTTATTTTGGCAAGCGCACATTCAATAAATGAAATATTCAATCAACTGACCTCCGTGCCAGCTCATATGATTCTTTCAGGAGTCCACTTTTTTTTAAATTTTATTTTATTGCTTAGATAAACTGCAGGGAGGGTTCCCATATCCCAGCTTTGCTTGGCAACTGATCCATTATGTGGCTTATGAATTTTGCAGACAATGAACCCCAGTGTGGCTGAAGCGGACCGTACACACATATACGTGCCATTTCCCAGGCGCATTAGACATTAGGCCAAAGTATCACTTATTCTTTCATCTTTTTTCACACCTTTTCCTTTCCCAGACTTTGCCCCAAATGCTGAGTTGGGATGTGAAGCTAATGCCAGAGATTTTGCTGTAGAGACAGAAACCACTTAAAATAATCAGATGGCAAAATACCAGGCTCACCCCCGAGAGCAGCATTTGTAATGCTCCTGCCTGGCATTTTATTCCTTGCTTTATCTCCCCGTATCACACAAATCCATACGCTGTGTATCATTTCTCTTTGAAATGCCATGAACTTGGTGTTTTAAATCGAACCAGCCTTTCTTTTTTTTTTTYYTTYYTTTTTTTTTTTTTTTTATTTTAGCTGCAAAACAATGGAGATTGTCAGAGGGCCCCGGGTTGAGCTTTTCTGCGTGTTCACAGAGCGTTAAAGCTTTATCGAACAAACCGGCTCTGTCTGACCCCTGCCAGACAAAAGGCAAGTTCCATTTTCCTCTGCAGAGCAGAGGGGCAGAGAGGGACGTAGGGAGGGATGTACAGTAGGGCCAAGCGGGCCTGGGGCCACGGGGTGMCCCGAGGAGGCGGTGGAATGTCCGGTCACCCAGCTGAGACCCTCGTGCTGCCAGTCCTGGTCAGTTTGGAGGTGCTGATGTGCTTGGCTTCGTGCAGGTGGGGGACATGGTGCCAGTACAGCCAGGGAGCAGCAGTCCAGCGTGCTGGCACCTGCTGGGGCTCGGCCACAGATGTTGTGTGGTGCTGTGCTGCACTGAGTGCTGCACCCACCTCAGCGAGCCTCCGCCGAATGAGCATCCGCCCCCCACGAATGGTCCTGGAGGCTCTGAATTTTTCCTTGAGGCTTTGCACAGAGCAGAATCACTCCGTTGATGCTAAGGTCCACACTGATGATTTACCATCTCCATGGGGCTTTTTAATGAATTTTGAATAAGATGGGAACGTCTCGTTTTTCTGGAGCTGTGGAGGATGAGAACAGTTCCCAGGTGTGAAAGGGAAAAATGGTCAGAGTGGTRAGAAATGGTCAGAACAGTCTTCTGAGGAAGGGCAGGGGGACAACTGGCAGATGATGGGATATGTAAATGCAGGTGTCTGGATGTGGGCATCTACATGAGCTGGGGCTCTGGGTTGCCTATATGGGGCCCTACTCAACCTCCAGCTGCTGGTCCAGAAAATCCTTTGTGTTTTGCAGGCTSTTGGTGACATCTCCCATCACCAAAAGGGTGTCCCAGACTCTCTTCCAGTGTCACGATTGTCTGGTAACCACTGCATGCATTTCACTCACATGTAGAGCCCAACGTGGAGACACTGGGCTAAATCCTGCCCAGCGTGTCTGCAGCCTTGACAAAAGTTTGAGCACTGTTTCTTCCAGCTCCAGCAGCAGCCAGGCAGCAGATGAATCACTTTATTGACAATCACCACGATTACCGTCAGCAGAGATGTCTGGAGCACCGTGATGTTGAGTGGTGTGAGCCACTCATTTCTGCTTCTCCTGTGTGAGGACGAGCACAGGGACATCCTTTGCTGGCACCTGGGGCTGAACTGGACTGCTCAGAGGTGGGTGGGAGAAACCCTCACCTCCCATGAGTTGTGCTTTGTGGGTTGCTGGTGACGTCCACACTGTTTCTCCCTCAGGTTTGGTTATATGCAGAGACGCTCCTGCCCTATCCCCATCTCTATCCCACGGGCAGCAGAGCAATGCCACAACAGCAGAGGCGGCCTTTCTGCAGGTATATCATGTTCTCACAGTCCAAAGCATCCATAAGTTTCCAATCCTGCTCATAAAACATTCGTTTCCAAGGAGGAGGCCGTGACTGTGCTTGTTTTGGGGTTTGTGGAGCTTTGGGTAGCAGGCTCAGGCTGCTCACTCCCCCCAGCAGTGTTTTTGCATTACTTGTTAAGGGAAGCTGGCACTCGACTTTGCTGTCAGTGGAGACTTGTAAGCCTGATTATATTCCTAAGCATATGTTTGGAAATGAGAGGCAGCTCTCTGAAGTCGGTGGAATTGCTCTGATTGCAAATCTCAAGTCAAGAGGAGGGAAGCCTGGCTCCGGGTGTGAGCTCCCGCTTGGAAGAGCYACAGGCAGTGACTAACAGCTCTGGGCCCTTCCCCACGCCGGGGGCGAAGCTGAACAKAAACCAGAACAAACATCTTTGTCATGAGAATCCCATAACATTACAGAAGAGTTTGTGTTGGTGTTTTTTAAGTGCATAAATGATGAACTGTACCACCTGGCTGGGCAAGTAATGCCTGGTACCATTTCCACGCTATTTTACGTGTTTTGGAGGAAAATCCTAAGGARGAAGGGAAGCTCACTGGAGGCAGGATGCACCAGATATTCCTCCCAGCAGATGGCTGACTTTGAGTGCTGGAACAAGTGGCCAGGGCTCAGCAGCAGCAGCAGCACAGGATTCACATCACCTTGCAAGGTTCAACTCTTCACGTCTCTGGGCTCAGCTGCTGCAAAAGATGTCTCTCAATGGGAGCCACAGTTTCATTCCCATGACCAAACTCTCTCTGAGAGCACATCACTTGTTTTGGGACAGCACCACTTCCTTGGAGTCAGGCAGATTTGCCTGGCACAAAACTGCCATAACAGAGCAATAATTCTGATCTGTGAACCTCAAAGTAGTGAGAGATTTGAAAGACTGGAAAGGCATGTGGGTCCTTTGATTGCTCCATGTTGGAAGTGTAATGAAACATTACCCATGCAGAGTCACAACTCTGCAGCACTCACTCATACACCTGMTGCATTCCCTGCCTCCAAAACACACTGGTACTCAAAGCTTGACCACAAAAAGTGCTTGAAAAAATTAAATTTGAACTGCACCCATGCCAGTTTTCACATAAGAAAAATGCTGCTTACACAGTGAGGACCTTTTCACAAGGGTGTGTAGTGATAGGACAAAGGGGAATGGCTTTAAACTGAAGGAGGGCAGGTTTAGATCAGCTGTGAGGAAGAAATTCTTCACTATCAGAGCGGCGAGGCACTGGCACAGGTTGCCCAGAGAAGCTGTGGATGCCCCATCCCTGGAATTGTTCCAGGCCAGGTTGGATGGGGGTTTGAGCAACCTGGTCTGGTGGAAGGTGTCCCTGTCCATGGCAGGGGGGTTAGAACGAGATGATCTTTTAGGTCCCAACCCAAACCATTCTGTGATTCTATGACCCAGCTCACGAGGACTGAGACTTGCTGCCCGGATCAGCTGCCACACGATGCCTCCTGTGGTACCTGACCCTCCAGGGAGCTGTAAATCCCAGCCTCAGGATAGAATTGCTTCCRCTTTACACCAGCATAGGGAATGGGACAATCAGGCTGACTTTGTGTAACTGGGACAAGAGAAAATTCTATTTAAATTCTGCACCCCGCCAGTGAATCTTGCAGCAGCCTAATTTTTCTATGAATAATGCCTTGGGCAAGGCTTGTGTGGCCCAGAAAAGGGAAAAAAAGGGTTGAATTTCCTCCATCCTGCTTGTTTGTAACCTGCTTCCTAACGGATGGTGAATCTTGGGAGGTTTGGCCCTGCTGGTGGCCAAATCAGGGCTGTGGTGCTGGAGAGGGCACCCAGCTGGGGAGCACCAGCACCTGTCAGAGCAAGGAGGGTGCAGGTACAAGGACTCAAATGCTTCTGCGATCAAGACAGAGAGCAAAAATAAAATAAAATTAACATAAAAATGAAAAAAAAAAAGAAAAATTAATTGAGTAACCTCAAATTACAAATCAATTTGAGGAAATCCCAATCTAGCTGCAGACACTCTGCGAGCAGTTAAAGCTGAATTCATTGAGCAGACAGCTCTAATTAGCACACSGTGCCTGCTTGCTCCAACAAGCTCCACGTGGCTTTCTCCATGTCAGATGTGCCTGGTCCTGAGCCATGACACTCATCAATTTGACCCAAAATACATCGAAGGCAGGGTGTCACCCCACTGAGACCGTTCGGGGGCTGCGGAAAGTCAAACTCCAAATTTCTCCGCTCCAACACCTCTGTGCCGCCTCCTCCCAGCCACCCCGGGCTGGTTCCTGACCTCATTCATGCCAGTGCAGATCTGCAATAACTTCACGTTAGCCACAGGGTTTATTACAAATTGTCCTTGTGTAAAGAGACCAAAATCTGGTTTATGAAGTTGGCTTCTGTTCCCTCATTCCCAGGCAAGAAACCCTTCTGCAGCCGGAGTCAGTGGGACAGCTTTCACCTCTTAACTTAGGGAGGAATTGCTCCCAACTCACACCGATGGAAGCAAGGGGCAAAGCCGTTTCCTCCATAATAGCGGCATTGCTTGGGTCATRCAGGATTTAGCCCTTTAGATTGAGTGAGGATTGGAAGTTTTTTTTTTGCCAGGAGCCCAAAATAAGGTAAATACCAGGATACCACCGCAGTGAGGCAGGTCTAGTTACGAGGAGGGGATGAAACGCTGTACCAAAAAAAAMCCCTCTCTTTCAGCTTTAGTGAAAGATGTGACCTCATTCTTTTCCTGGGGCTGTAGAGAGATATGTGGCATTTTCCTTGTAGAGAAGTGTATTTTTCCTTTGGGAAAGGCTGAAAGACTATTTGGGTAGTGTATTATTTTAGACATATTTTGCATTCCTGCTCTCCCTCGGAGGAGGAAGCTGCTCTCTCCCACTTCTGTAACACTCCCATTCCCCTGCACTGAGCCACGTTTGATCCAACACAGGGGAGTAGACCCCTGGCTAATGCAAACACAAGCATYCATAAGGCTGTGCTGATTCACACCTGGAGAATTTACACCTCCATCACGAATTTCTGATTTTTCTATAATCATCTAAAACCCCATCCTTCCTCAAGCATTTTCTCCTTTTTTAACCTGATGTCTTCCACCAGGAGACTTTTTCTGATCTCTCCACTGTGTGTTCTTGCTGATATCTGGAGCCCAAATCACATTTAGCTCTGTTTGCAAAGAGCGTGGCAATGTATTGGGAAAACGCAGGTAATACTGTCACGGTCTCACACTTTTTGGGCTGCACTGTTGTAAGGAAGGCTTGAAATCTTCCCACTGTATTGAAAACATTGCTGTAGTGGCAGTTACTGCTCATCCTTTGCGAAGAATTTGAATGAGGCAACGTTTGTGGGGAGAAGATTAGATTTTTAGATTTAGATTTTATTAGATTAGTTGGGGCAATTGCACACAGCAGCGAGACTTCGGGGTCTGCAGCTTTCAGATCTGAAGGAAAATGTGGGTGCAACGCACCTCCTCTGCCTTTCCAGCTACAGCACAACCTCATCTACCCTTCCAGGTGGGATAAAAGGCATTCCCTGACCTACAGCCCCGGGAAGCCTTTTTCTCACCATTGTGCCAAGGTTGCTGACGTGACTCAGATGTGAGCAGACAGCTGGGATGCCTTGCCCAAGTGTAGACACGGACATCACAAATGTCCTACCCAAGTCTATCCCTCAGGCTGCCCTAACAGCTGTGGAGAGAGGTGGGTGCTTCCAGGGGGTGAAGCCCCTACCCAAGAGCACCTCAATCAGAGGACACCTCAGCTTTTGGTCCAGCAACTGGGAATGCTACAGGTGAGAGCCTGCCCTGCAAAGTCCCCCTGAAAGAGGGAGCTCCATCCCCAGTCTCCCCTCAGCTGGTGAAAGTGTTGGGAAAGCATCCAGGAGTCAATGTGTCCATCTCACTCCTACAGCCCCCGAGGAAGTCACCTGCATCCAAAGCTGTCCTTTACAAGACAAGACCAGCTCAAGCACTTTCACGATGGGGTCCAAGCAAGCAGTGATGGCTTGTGAAACCATCATTCACTTTTTTCCTACCCAGGCTTCCCCAGAGAACTGCAAGCTCTCTCCCGACCCCATCTCTGCCAGGGTATTCRCTGTTTTTCCATTCCCCAAACGCCGTTGCAATCATTTCTGCCCAGATTTATTTCATTTCAGTAATGTCTCTTGGGTTTCATCTCTATTAAATCGTTTGGACATTGGAAAGTGGGATTACCCCACTTAGCCGTAGCTGTCTCCAGTGTAAGTGACTCCATGTGYGGTTGGGATCCTGGTCCTGTGCAGAGGCAGTTGGAAAGAAACAAACCCTTTTGGTGTCAGCTCAGATACCTACAGGAAAATGGGCAGCTCTGCCAACTTCGTGCCACCAGACAGCCTGGAGTGACTGGTTCCCATCTGTATGATCCCGTAGGATTGCCCTCTGAGCGATCTGGCCTAGTGCAGGGCATCCTTGCCCGTGGCAGGGGATTGGGACTGGATGATTTTTAAGGTCTCTTCCAACCCAGAGGAGAGTGGAAGAGAAGGGTGAAGGATGAAACAGGAGAGTGAAGGGTGGAGGAGGATGCTGAAGCAGCTTTGCTGTCCTGGCTCCTCCTGAGTGTATTATTCTAGCAGCAGGAAAACTTCATACCACGTTGTACAACAAGATTTTTTAATGGATGTTAAGCCCAAACCTGCAGAAATTTTTCCTTGAAAGGGCAGATTCTCACAGGGCTCAGTAATGAAGCTTCACTGATGAAAGTATCTAGTGCTGGTTTATAGCAGCTCTAAGAAATCAGTGTAATGTAAGAATAACCAGGGGGGTATTGACTTTAAGTACACTGACTTGTTTTGGTTTTAACTGGTATTTTGGATCAAGAATCTTGAAAGAAGATTTGACACCAGCTTTTATGGTAATACTTTTCCCTGGTGATACCACACCTTTCCCCCAGTCACCACTGCAAGTAAAACTAAGAATAAAAGCATTTTTTTAATCTTTACACTTTATATTAAAAAGTAACTCTCAATAAACACCTTCCAGGATCACTTTTGACATTAAACATTGATTTCTATGTCTGTTATAAACCTTGAAGAATTGCCTCAGGCACTTGTAATAATCTAAGCATTAGATAGGAACATTTTCACTATCTAATTATTACCCAGTTTAATACAARCTGCACTTCAAGAATATTTGAAAAAAGAAATTATCTTAAAAAAAAAAAGACCCATCCCCCAGCAAATCCACTGTTGCTGTTGGAGCCAAATGCAGTACACATTGATGCAGGGAATACAAATCAGACCACCCAGTAACACAAGTTCTTTGAAAAGCCATCAAAACATATACAGAAATGTCAGAGTCTTCTCTCTAAACAGGTAAAATTCTCTCCCCATTGCTCTTATTTCCAAGAGAAATAACATCCAGTTCAGTTCTTTCCTGTTTCCAGAATGTGGCTCCTTGCTGAGCACATTTCAGACATGAGGTTAATGCAGCAAAGGGATTTGTGCACTCCCATGTCCAAGGCTGATTCCTGCTTGTTTACATTTGAGAGCMGTCATTTATTTTTGCATTTTTGTCCCCAAAACAGGGCTTTTAGGAAGMGAAAGTTGTGAGCATTTGCCCATAATTCAACTCATGCGAGGCCAGCRGGTTATGTCCAGGCACGGAACTGAAAATTTCTGGAATAGCTTGAATTTAGTGCCTCCTGTACTTCATACAGCTGTTTCCATAATTTACATGCACTTATTTGACTTGGCTTTATAATTCTTACTCCAAAAATTATAAAAGAATAAAATACCCAGCACAGAAAGCCAACTGCTTGAGCTGGGATTAATGTCATGGAATTGCAGAATGGTTTCGTTGGAAAGGACCTTAAAGATCATCCAGTTCCAACCCGCCTTCCATGGGCAAGGACACCTTTCACTAGACCAGGTTGCTGAAAGCTCCATCCAACCTGGCCTTGAACACTTCCAGGGATGGGGCATYCACAGCTTCTCTGGGCAACCTGTTCCMTGGCCTCACCACTCTGACAGTGTMGAATTTCTTTCTGATACYCAATCTAAATCTGCCCTCTGTCAGTTTAAAGCCACCACCCCTGGTCCTATCACTACAGGCCCTGCAATATTAATGGGGAAAGTCTGAACACTAAATCTAATGCAATAATGACTTATTACAAAAGGMAAGATATATTTTTCCCTAAATTATGCCAGTGAAGTACTGAAACCCGTTTGTCTCTCGTGGTACTTTTGTCATAAATCCAACAGGCAATTAGAGCATTTTAAATCTTGCCTGGAGTAACTTCTTGATTTACAGATTTTCCTGCACAGCTGTGAACAGCCAAATTGGGCTTAAAATTCTCCAGTGAGACTGTGAGAAAGCTCTTTTTTTGTCAAATATGTCAATCTCCTTTTATAACCCTGCGTGGAGTTTGGATGCTCAGCGTCTCAGACAATCAGGCTACTCATTGCACCCTTAAGTGTGGAGTTGGATGTTCAGCTGTGGACAGAGCTGCTGTTCTTGTTTGCTTCTCAGCCAGGCACATCTGCCATATTAATGGGGAAAGTCAACAAAAACAAAGACTGAGAAATGGCTGCAGATTTGGGCCATCTCAAAGGTGTCAATTGAGAATGATGAGCAAGGGCCACTACAAGATGCCAACTCAAGTTCTGACCCCTTTGGGGACCAGCGATAACATTTTTCCCCGTGGCAGGCAGCGTTTCCTCCCTCGTCTTTGTTCCCCACAGCTCGTTGCAGCAGAATTTCCTGGTGCTGCCGTGGTGCTCACCAACAGGAATGGCACCACTGGGGTTTCCCTGCACAAACCTCCATCCACATCCCACTCAGAAGATGTGTCTGTGATGGACAGCGCTTTGGTCCTGACTAGAATATACTCATATTTCMTGTCCCCCTGGTACAGCAGGTAACCCCTCAGTATCAGCTGGGCRGTGGATGTGCTCTTCTTCACCCCCTGTGTGTGCACAGTACCCATGGTTTCGTCTACCTTGGCTCTTCCTATTCATTCAGGGAACRGTTTCACAGCATGATAATCTATGTGCATCTTAGAGAAGCTGGGTTGGGAAATTTTGGCTATCCCGTGCAGACTGCAAGCCTTCTTACCTCACAGCTTCCCAGCTCCATCTCCTTCCTTCTGTGCCKGGATCCATGCAGTTTTGTCTACTGTGTTACGTATTTTTAAGGTATTTGTCCCAGAGGTGCAAATGTTGAAACAACGTTGGCATCAGTGTGATCATTTTGAATTTCTGTGAGTGSATGGAAAAGCCTCAGGATATGGGAGGATGATACACACTTAAAAACACCTTTCACTGAAGGGAAGAGTCAGCCACAGCAATCCCAGCAAGTTCTAGAAAAACTTCATCCCGGGCAGAACAGGGTGACAGGTTCCTACTTTTGCCCTGCCTGRGGGACAGGAGAAGGAGGTGGSCTCCTGAGACACAGCACCAAGAGARTCATTAAAGGAGGATGAAGTCCCTGGAGCTCTGGTTTTCTCCAACAGCAGAGCCTCTGTGTGCTTTCTTTGGTGCACCCCCSTCCATGCCAGGAAGGAGACACCAACACCTGGATAACAGCATCCATCCCCCTGCTGCCARCAAGAGGATGGAGGTCCACCTCTGCTGGCTCCTCTTGCCTGCAGCAAGTCGTGCCAGCCCCGTCCAGCTCGGGATGGCTGCTGCCTGCAGCCGGCGGTGCCGTTTGAAGGTGGCAGAAAACTGACGGATCAAAAGTTTAGCCCAGGGGCGGCTGTCAGTTTGCTCCAGCAAATAACTTCATACAGATTTCAGAGACCGCTGGGATCTCCGTGTGCAGGAGGGAAACGTAAATAAACTGGAAAGTTTTGCTGGAGTGAAAGGCTTGCTCCCGTTCCCGGGCCCCCCAGCTGGGTGTAGACAGGGAAAAGGAAGGGCTSTGGCACTGGAAGTGGGGGAAGCAATGGGGTCGGTGCTGGGCTGAGGCAGATAAACAGGATGGGACCCCAAGGGGCACAAGGAAGGGCATTCACCTGTCACTGAGCAGTGCAGAGCAAAGCCAGCCCCACGTAATTAAATCTAACATATATAAATTTACACAGTGAACRGGTCTATCCATCTAGACAAGTATTCCTAGAGAGACACAACAGCTTCTTATTTTGCTGTGCTACACCACCAAGAAAAAGCCAGCCCAGAGCCCTGAGTGTCTGCTGAAGGGACCAGAGCCATCTGCAAGGCAGCTGGTACCGAGACACAAGAATCTGTGTTTGAATGCTTTATCCTGGTGTTCAGTAATGCACCAAACCAAGAAAAGGAGTTTTAAACCAACCCTTTTAAAATCAACTTTATTGCAATTCAGACAGACACCTTTCCTGTGCCAGACCACGGGTTTAATAAACACACCAGGCTCATGTCTGAGCTCATGGAGGATAACCTGTAAGCACTGAGTGACAGATTTGACACTTTTTTGGAGACATAGTAGAAATCCCAATCGCTGTAATCGATGTCAAAGTTTCTCTCCTTTAGGGTTTTATTTGTCTGACTGACTCCTTGCCTTGGGAGTCAGGGGCAGGGGAGTGGATGGGTAAGAGGCAAATTTCCAAGGAATGTTGTGTTAACGATTCTCTCTTTATGTGATGAGTTGGAGTAATCTGAAACCTTGACATTATCTCTTTTTTCCCTTTCAATCCTGTATTGTGTGGATTTGGTTTAGTTTCCTTTTTTCTTCCTGTGCTTAACTAAACACAAGAGCTGGTTGGGACTTAAGGACAGGGTCCTGACATGAAAAGATCACCTGACAGTAGGTGGCTTTTGCTTTGAAAGCTCAGACATGGCTTTTATAGTTCTGCTGTGCTTCAGATGGGCTGGGACTGTAGTGGTTTATCCTAGATTTTGGCAAGTAGGAGGATACAAATGGGATCAGACCCCAGCTCAGCCTCTCTCCCACATCCTCCTGAGGAAACAGGCTCCAGTCCCCACGGAAACAAGCAAGGAGGACACAAYAGAAAGCATTGGCAAA
Source organism: Amblyornis subalaris (assembly GCA_018881555.1). Classification (NCBI taxonomy): domain Eukaryota; kingdom Metazoa; phylum Chordata; class Aves; order Passeriformes; family Ptilonorhynchidae; genus Amblyornis; species Amblyornis subalaris. The sequence continues at coordinate 6,259,639 of JACAXG010000010.1, forward strand.
CTGAAGCTCCTTTTTTCACTTGTCCTGGGCTGGCTCTGGAGTTGAGGTCCCACAATTCCCAGACTTTCATGAGTGTGGGTGAAAATGCTGTGGGGTCATGAGGTGAAGAAAATGCTCCAGTTTTGCCTTCTTTGGTGATGGCGAAGGGGAGAGGGCACTTCTCACCTCAAGTGATGCCCTCAGACCTTGCTTTGACCTCAGTGCYGGACTTTGATACCATCACAGGGCTGAGGCCCGGGCAGGGGTCCAGGGACAGCTCCTGGCCACGGGCTGCCGGGCAGGAGACGGGCAAGAGGGAGCTCTGACTCCGAGTGCTGATCTGGAGACTTGGCATCCTTAACTCAGCTCCAGGTTTGACCTGTAAGGACAAAGAGACCACATGCCTGGCAGCGACTGTGCTGTGCCTCCGTGCCAGGCTGCCGGCGGGGGGCTTGTTCTTTTTTGCTTAGGGTTTTATTTTTAGGTARAGACCAGAGACACGGCGGTGCAGGGAGGCACAGGCAGGGCTTCACCCTCTAGAGCACAGGCAGCACGTGAATATGTGATTTCACAAGAATTTGTCTTGCCTGAAATTGAACAGATTAAGGCTTTTGGAGCAAATGCTTCTCAGTTGCTCGGTTGTGTTACGAACAAGGTTTTCCSTGATCGGGTGATTGTCGTTGTGATCATCGTCCTCATCACTACTCCCCTGCCCCGTGCAGCCCTGGCACACGCAGGTACCACCTCACCTGGTGTTTTCTGTGCCTAAACCATAGCACTCCTCATCCCAACGATCCACAGAGCCAGATCAACGGGAGAAGGGCACTGTCAGCCACCTTTTACGATTCGGTTGCAAACAACAAACAAGGCTGCTGCTCTTTCCCAAGGTCACCTGCAAGGTCACCACTGCTCAGCTAATTAGTTCAATAYCTGAAAACTTTATTCCAGTGCCTGGAATGAGGTACATCATCCCAAGGAGCAYAAGTGCTTCATTTTGTGCTAGAGTTCAGGGGACCTCCATCATTTGGAAATTGGATTTGCATTACCTTGGTCTCAGCCCGGGCCATGTGTCCCCTCGGTGGCATGGCCACTCACAGGCTGTTGTGATCCAGCCCTTCCTGGATCGTTTAAACCTGTTGATTTGCACTTCCCAAGCCCAGAGCAGCTACATTTAGCAGGTGATTGACATATTGAGGGAGATTTAATTGAACAGGCCCTCTCAGAGACAGCCTTATTGGGACTTAGATCCTTTTCACTCAGCTTCTGGAAGCACGTCAGAGAGGTTATGAGCAAATTTCCCGCTTGGAGAACCTGATGGGTGACCAATACCGTGCAGTTCATTCTCATCAGCGATAGGAAAACACCACGGGTCTTACCTGAATATTTCTGGTCTCTGCCTGCATAAGCAATACCCACACTGAWACTGTCTCCCTCTTTTGCAGGACGAGCAGTTTGATTTATTACCTGATAATTCAGGCTGTTCCTGCAGATCACCATTCACTAACCTTACAGGGAGCTGGATAAATAATACAGCCATAAATGCGTGACAGAGGAGGTCCTCGTGCAGGGTGTCTGTGGCACTGGTTTTTAAAAGGCTTCTGCTGTATGGTAACAGCTGCTCTTGTAAACCTGCTCCCCACTGACTACCCTCCCCATGGGGAGGTCCTGTCAATCTGATGTTTTGACAACATTTCACAGTTTGGACGTGGAAGCATTTCAAAATGGTTGTACAGGATTGGTGTAATTATGTCCAAAATTAACCTACAAAAACCTCACGAGGTTCAGCCAGGCCAAGTGCAAAGTGCTGCACCTGGGTCGGGGCAATCCCCTCTATCAATACACACTGAGGGATGAAGGGRTGGAGAGCAGCCCTGCCCCGAGAAGGACCTGGGGACACTGGTGGATGAAAAAGTGAACATGACCCGGCAATGTGCACTGGCAGCCCAGAAACCTGCCCATATCCTGGGCTGCATCACCAGCAGAGCGCGCAGCAGGTCAAGGRAGGGGATTCTGCCCCTCTACTCCGCTCTTGTGAGACCCCTCTTGGAGTGCCGCATCCTGGTCTGTGGTCCCAGACAAGGCCACAGAGATGCTTGGGGGACTGAAGCACCTCTGCTCTGAAAACAAGCTGAGACAGTCGAGGTTGTTCAGCCTGCAGAAAAGGAGGGTCCAGGGAAACTTTACTGAGGTCTTTAAATACTTGAAGAAAGGGGGCTTGTAAGAAAGATGAGGAGAGTGACAAGGGCAAGGGGTAGTGGCTTCAAATTGAAAGAGGGCAGGTATAGATGAGATATTAGGAGGAAATTCTTTACTGTGAAGGCAGCGAGGCACTGGAATGGGTTGCCCAGAGCAGCTGTGGCTGCCCCATCCCTGGAAGTGTTCAAGGCCAGACTGGAAGGGGCTTGGAGCAACTTGGTCTAGTGGAAGGTGTCCCTGCCCATGTCAGGGCAGGGGGACTAGATGATCTTTAAAGATCCCTTCCAACCCAAACCATTCTATGATTCCATGAATTTAATAAGCTAAGCAAATATATTTATTAGGCAGTTCCAAATCTACTTGCCTGATGCCCAGGAGTGTGGCTGGGACTGAGGTGAGGGCTCCCCTGGAGGAGCAGAGGGATGCTCTGTGCTGGTGGGCTCTTGCAACACTCCCTGACCCCCATTGCTTCATCTTCTCTCGGGAGCTAATCTCTTTTATGAAAGTTGACATTGAAATGCCTCCCCTATACAACAGATTATGGTTGTAATTAGCTACAGGATAAATAAGACTGTATTGAGTATTACACTAGACTTCTCCTTTATTCTGTCACTGAAGCGTGTTTTTCCCCTATTGCTTCTCCCAAATCATCATGAGACTTTTGTAAAGAGAATATTTGCACAAAAAGCTGTGGGCAATTGCTCTTGAAAAGATTCTTGCAGTTACTTAATACTGTGAAAGGGCAAAATGAAATGCTATTTAAATCTATTTTCATGCTAAATTAGAATAATGAAACTTCCTCTTGATGCTCTGGCAATGAAATCGGAGACAACTCACTTTACCCAGGTAAACTGTGCACACTGGGAGCAGCTCCTCAAAAATGAGGAATGGAGGTTATCAGTAGATGCATTTCTCTTAATATTTTAGGTGGTTGTTTGCTTAAAAAAAAACCCTTATATTATTGTAGTCTGCTTCATTTGAAAACTATGTTTTAATGTGTCACAAAATAGGGGAAAGAAGATGCTTGATGGGAATCAGGGAAGCTTTTAGCTCTCAATGAACAACGAGGCTGGTTACAGTTTCAGGGCCCCCAGCACAAGGAGCACTGGAGAGGAACCGTGTCCAGCAAAGGGAAGTGACATTCTCTGAGGATCATCAGAGAGGCAGAAGACACCACAATTCTGTTGTACAGCATCCTCTGTCTCCTCTGGGGGTGCCGGTGCTGCTGCACTCTTGTCCCTGCCTGCAGCATCTCCCGTCACCCCAGCTCCTGAAATCACCCAGAAATCACAAGCCTTCYGCCGCCAGCAGCGGCTGCAACCACCACCCTCCTGTAGGACTGACATCATTTTCCTCCCTTTGGAGCAGGGTTTGTAAACAAACCCTTTCCTCTGCGAAAAGCCATTAGCTCGGGTGATGCTGTGGCTCTGAATAGAAAGTCCCAGAGCCAGCCAAAGACCAGAGCCGGTGTTCTCTCCGTGGCAGTGCCCTTGTGCTTCCGGATCCCACAGCTCTGGAGCAGCGTGTGGCCAGGCTCGCCATATGTGCTGCGGTACCTGCCTGCCCCTCCTCGCTGGAGCAGCATTCCAGCCTGGATCTGCGGCTGGGCAGTGATAAGCATGTGAAAATGAGACCACAGGTGCTCCCCCCTGACCCTCCCAGTGTCTACGGCCGTCAAGGTTAAGTTTGCAGGCATGAGATGCTCAGGTTGGTGATATTTCTCCTTCTGTGATTCGCACCCAAAATGTACTTACCCTATTCCTGAAGAATATAGGCTGGAGTTGTGAGAAGAGAAATAGGGCTAGAAAGAACAGATGTGCCAAGAAGAAGGCAGGAGAGGARTGGCAGCATTTCTCAGCTCTGCTAAATACAAATAACCACAGTGAAGGGGCAGGGATCTCAGCAGCCCCAGCACTGAGGTGTCCCTCAGGTATGCACACCCCGGTATAAATGCTAACACCTTCAGTGTGTGTGTATTATACMTATATATATATATATTATACCTATATATTATGCATATATATATCTCTCTATATGTGTGTGTGTGTATATATATATCTGTAAAATGGTGGTTTGCAGGTGGTTTATATATATATATGCATGTGATTTTGTACATATGTGTGCATATTTATACACATATATGCATTTATATACACAAACATATGTGTATACATATGTGTATAAATGTACAAATATCTCTTCTCTCTCCTTGCTGATGTCTAAATAACATCATTTCTCTCTGCTGGACACAGTCCATCCCCAGTATTCCTGCTGTTGGGGCCTCTGAACCTGAAACCAGCCTACTCTGCTGGGAGCCAAGAGCTGCCCTGAGTCTCATCAAGGAATTCTCTTTCCTCCACCTTGTGACACTTAAAAAGTTAGTTTTCAAGTGAAGCAGGCTATTAAAAAAAGAACCCTAAAGGAAAAAAAAGTGTTTAAAATATGACAATAAATACATCTACTTATATATATATATAAGTACACACACACATATATAGAAAACCCCAGCCCAAACCACAACCCTGCACCACGGCAGAACCCCCCGCCTGACTCAGCAGCTCTCCTGATTATCATTTCACCACTCAGAGCACCCACCCCCCCGTCAGATGTGTATTTTCCTGTCGTACAGCTCACCTGAGGCTACGCAAACCTCGCCGAGCCGCTGCTGCCTGTCTCAGCCATGGGAATATAACTTAATGATTCGCTCCTCGCCTGGCCCAACATGTCAGCCCCTCCTGATCGTACGACTTGTTCAGCCTCTTAGGAATAGGAGCTACCCTGACACCTGATGTGTCACATCAGCTATCAGGATGCAAGAGAGAGATCTGGCTGCCCCATCTCCATAAATCCTTGATCTCCGTAGCAGGGCTGTCACTTCTCCCTGCAGAGGCTGTAATTTCGGGTTTGCTTTGAGCTGGCTGCAGTACACCTTGGGTTTGATATCTTCATCAGAAGTGGRAGCCTTTGTGCCAGCCCAGGGTGGTGTTGCTATGACTGCTCAGGATGATGTTGCAAGATGTCCAGCGAGGACTTCAAAGCCTTTGCAGATGCTTTTTAATGAAGCCTCGTAGAGAGCCATGAAGTAAACAAGCATCATTAAATGTCTGCACAGACACGGAGAGGAATTCTCACTCCTGACACCATCTCTTAGGGTTACACCATCGAACAGGCTCAGCCAGGATGGGGCAGCCCCCATGTCCTGCCCCACTCGTCAGAAARCACTTTCTTTCAGCCAGATTGACACTTCTATAGCAGCAAAGTGGCCATAAATCATAGCATTAAAGCCTTGAGACTGGCGCTGCTGCTCTGAATGCAGCAGGCAGCAAGGGCAACCCTCTGCTGCCCATCCTTCTCCACATCAGAGCATGCCCTTCCTCCTGCTCTCCTGGAAAAAAAAAAACCCTGGAAAAAAGTAGTCCAGCCTGGGAAAATCCCACTTTCCAAACTGGAAAACGCCCCATTACAAGAACTTTTCCGTTCCCCCCCCCTCTTTTCACCCATCCAGTTTTTGTTTCCATGGAAACGTGGCCAGTAAATCAGCTGGCCAGAGGCAGCCCGGGAGTGGGGAAACCCCTGGGGAGGTTTCCATACCTGAAAACTACAAGGRGTAATTTGCAAAACATAGGCTTTTTGCTCCTTTGGGGCTCTCAAGTCTCTCAAAATGTTTAAATGCAAATAAAAGATGAATAAGTCTCCTATACCTAATAATAAGCACACAGTTTAACAGCTAAATGTTCCCACCTGAGCCTGGGTGATGTTTTGGAGAGTCTCTGCTTCAGGTGGAGATCCTGGTGCATGGCCTTGTCTCTTGCCCTGGGGGTAGATTTTGGGGCTTGCGGGTAAAAGTGGCACTGGGGTGGTCCCTGAGATCTATATAGGGGTAGATACAGGATGTAAACAGATGTGTCTAAGTATTTACACAACCAGAAGAGATTATAGCTTAAAAAGCTACAAATTTTAAATATTTTAAATCTTTTTAGTGACAGAAAGCACTGGTAAGTGCAGCTATGGGCCAGCCCTGGAAACCAGAAATCACTTCCCATCCTTGAGGAAGCGTGTCCAGCCTCAACCAGATGCACCACCATTCCATGCCATCCCACTGCATGGAAAGCAGCACATAGAAGCAGTGCCACCGTTTTGACCTATCAGCAAAGACATTCCCAAAAACGTTTGCTCAGCACACCGTTTCCCCAGGATATATCGTCTGGGATGGTCTCGTGTTGGACACTCCGGCAAGCAAGGCTGAGAAAACCTGAGCCCCTGCATCTTGTTGCTGACCTTCCCGCTCGCTGTGTTTGATTCAGAAATCCAATTATATCATTTTTAAATCCCCGAATCTTGTGCTCTTTCTCCTGTGCACATCTCTTCGCCAGTCCTGATCGATATTTCCAAGCCTCTTACCGGGGAGCGAACCGCAACTGCGCCGCAGGATTTGCTCTCACGCCGCCGAAGCAAAGCTCTTCCCTGCTGCTACCCACGAGCCTGCCGTGCTGGTCAGGAAAAAAATCACCAAGGGGGGTGGACGGGTCTAGTCAGCCTCTCTGTTGCTAGAAAATGAAAATTAAAAGCCAGCTGTGGGCCTGAAGCCGGCGGGGCTGGCAGGCAGCGGCGTGTGCTCCCTCTGCCGTTGCGGCCGCAGCAGCGATGGACTCCGGGCAGGGCTCTCCGTGCCGGGATGCACAAAGCCGGGAAGGCAAGTCCGGCCGAAGACCTCGTTTTCCCTATCGAAGCAGGAGTTTTAACGGCAGGTGAGGGTGCTCTCTGCCTGGGCGGCAGCGTCGGGCTGCTCCTGGCAGGTGGAAAGGCAAGCAGCAGAAAATGGCTGTGAGGGACAAAGGCGTGATACGGTAAATGCCCTGGAGCCCCTCAGTCATGTYAAATCTGTGTTTCAGAGCAATGGTCAGGGGTTCAAAGAACAGATATTTGGAAGGTAGCAGGATCAGTAGGTGCCTGCACAGGAGGGAGTTTTATTCCAGAAGGCTTTGYAATGCACACGCTGACTCGTATCAGCGCTGCTGCTTGTCTTAGAGAGGCTGCAGCATCAGGAAGAAGTCAGCTGGAGGAAGGTGGTGATTTTTATTCCAGTTAGGTCCCCTGCAGCACCAGCCCAGCCAGCCCTGAGGGACCCTGCTCTCCCATGCAGAAGGTTTAAGCCATAACTACATATTGTGTGATTGGGGCAAATCTGTCACAAGCTCCAGGACATATCTAGTATGGAAGCAGAAGCCCAGGCACAGCTGTCCCCTGTCACTGTCTCCCAGGGCTCGTCTCAGAGATGTGCCTGTCCTGAAAGCAGGCAGAGATTGAGCACTGCTCATGCTCTTTCATGATGCAAGTCAGTGGCCAAGCCCTGGCTGAAACACAGGGCACTGGAAGTTTCTCTGAGGTCTCCCCAGAGCCTTCTTTTCTCCAGTCTGAACTACCCCAGCTCTCTCAGACTGTCTCCACAGGAGTAGGTGCTCCAGCTCTCAGATCATCTTCATGGAGCCCACATCTTCTTTATACCTCGGGCTCCACAGTAATTTGTACCACTGTTTATCTCACCTTGGAAATATGTTCCAAATCCTTCTTGTCCAGCATTTGGGAGGTTCCTCTGTCAGGATACTCAAAGTTCTTGTGTGTAGCTGCGCAGGAACTCCTGACAGCACGGGAGAAATACCTCCAATTACTACTTAGTTGTGTGTATTTCATGAGCCATTTACTACATCTGTATTTCAAAATGCCTTCAAATCAGGGCTGTGTCTTGCACCCAGGAGTGCTGGTGGTTGCCTCTGCTTCCCCAGCCAGGCTGTGGAAGTGACGTTTGTCCTTGTGGATGGGGTAATGGGGAGGACACAAGTCCCTGCAAAGCCCCCTCATGCCTTCAGCGCCAATCCCATCAGAAAGGACCCGGAGGACAACGGCTGGGGACACACACGCGCGTTTTCTCTAAGTGGGGAGAATGGCAAAATTGGCAAGGGGCCAGCGGGAAGTATTTGTAAACACTTTGTAAATGATCCAATTTTCCTGAGCATCTGTTCACGACTCACTTGCCAGCTCCACGGAACCAGTGCTGGTTGCTCAAATGGCAAAGGCTGGAAAAACCCCAGACTCGCTGTGACTTCCATCCCATCACCGAAGCAATTAATTCTCAACAGCTTCGCTCTGACAACGCAGGCTCCTTGAAATAATAAAACCCCTTGTCAGGAAGGTGCCTGCATCATTAGTGCCTTGCTTCTCAGAACGATGTGCTCCAGCCCACGGACACTTTCAGCTGGCCTTTCATCAGCATCCTTTGCCTGCATTCCTCCAGGAAAGATGCTCACAGCAGTTTAAGCAGGTGCCTTTGCCATGCTGGAGCTAGGGCTGGCCATGACTAAAACCTAGTTTGGTCCCAGTTAAGCCAACAGCAGCAGAAACAAGTGTTTTCCATAAGGGGTTAAATATTACAGCAAGCTTGACACAGTTTTCTAGGTCTTTGGATGAAGATTGAGCTCAGGAATTGGCAGCAGCCTGTCAAGATGGAATGACCTCATGTAATCTCTGATTTCTGTGTCCTGCCATGCCCTTTCCCGTTGAAAGTAATCAACTCTTCAGAAAAATATGCAATAAAGGGTTTCTTCTTGATAGAAAACATTGAAAGAAAGCACAAGGACATCAGGCTCCATGGACCTCAGTGATCAGCGAGGATCCAGTGGATATTTAGTGTTACAGTCCCAGCTACATCTTCATCTGCTTTATTTATGTTCCCCTTTAAATGGGTTGGAATCACAGGACTCAATCTCCATTTCCAACATATATTAGGACCCTCTATGGATAGCCTGGATCTGCGGGCAGGACAGTTTAGRATGCATTTGGAGTAGACTGAAGCAGCAGAAGGGATGTACTGGTTCTTTATCCCATGTTAGTTCATTCTCCCGAAGACCACAAGGTGTTTCCTGCTTCCTACCACTACCTGGGAATTTCACCTGGCAAATTCCTCATTACTGAAGGATGCAATGATTCTAGGGATGCCTTTCATCCCCACTCTTCTCTCACTCCAGTAAATTAGTGCTTATGTGGGAAATGAGCTCAGACATTGCCCCAGGGTCAGTGCATCTGCCAGCGTTTGGCCAGTCAAGCATTGCCATCACTGCCCATCAAGCAGTGCTTTCACACCCTGGCCTGGGRTTTTCAGAGGTGATATATTAATTTTTTTCCCAGGTGAAGATGACCCCATTCATGGCTCCTCATCTATTTGTCCTCATGCTAATAATTAGAGCAGTGAGAGGCCTGGGAAAGCAGAGCACTCCTGCCTCGGGGAGGGTTTCTTCAGCCAAAGCAAAAATTGCTAAAAGAAGAAAAGAAGAAGAAAAGCCATCAGCCCTTAGATGGGCTGTGTCTGTCTCAAGGACAAATTGTCYCTCCCCACAGCTCCTGGTACAAAAAGGGAGGGTAACATCTCCATCGGGAAGAAACCACAGAAAAGGCACGGAAAGGAGGAATTACAGTATGCTGGGTGAACAATTTAGGATCTTGTGCTCAAAACTAAAGTTGTTTGTGGTTCTCACTCCACTCTCGTACATCACCATCATCAGGAGTCGTTTACCTGGATTTAACAGGATGATCTATTTGAACCGAGAGGGAAAGTCTGTTCCTTACTGAATTACTCAGAAATCCCCGTGGGTTTCTTTCCATGCAGGCTCCTCTGCAAATTAAATTTGGACTTGAAAAGGCCATCCAGCCTTCAGACTGGCCTTGCTTCAGTGATTTCATTGTTTTGTGGGTGACTTTTGGGAGGCATGGGCTCACCTGGGTGGGCTCCTTGCTGTGAGGATGTTCGAAGGGAATTAGTCACAGCATTGCTGTCTTGCTGCTTAAACTAGGGAGTGGTGGTGGATTAATGAATCTGAGTTTATGTTATTATTTTCATGGTCACTCTTTCACTCTATCACCTCCCTTACTTCTTGCTGGAAAAATAGATGTGAAAATGTTTGACTGGTTGGTTACAGACCAGCTTGTTGCCACAGAAGAGCAGTCGCTTCACCTGCTRAAAACCCCCAGATCAAACCTTCTCATCCCCAAAAAAGCCCATTTCAGGCACCTAACTCATTGCTGCCAGCTCATGGGATGAGCGTATTGGGACAAACCCTGGCTCAGAATTGGAGATGGGTTTGCAGGAGAGAGGATGATCATCTCTTCAGACCTCTGCAGCTGGAGCTCATGACTCACACARCTCCCACTGCAAAGCTTTTCCTTGAGGCTTTGCTTCACTGAAGGTTGGAGAAAAAAATCAGTCTTGTGGTTAATGTATCTTGGGGCCTTTCAGGCTCATCAGTGGAATTTTTTCCTTCTAGTTGTCATTAACCTGCCTACAGTTGGCTTTGTGGTCTTGATTTAAAACCAATGAAGTCTTGAGTGGAAAACCTGGGTTAATTTTAGACTCTACTCAAGTTCCTAGTAGCATGTAACAACACTGGGGACTAACTGGAGTGCTTGTACCCAACAAGCAAAAACCTGGATGCAATGTGTAATAAAACCAGAATGATACCTACAGGACAAAGGGAACACATACCTTGAACCAGCATGGTGAAATTATCTATAAGCACATAGATTGAAAGGAAATGGCTCATCCATCAAATAGGAAAAAATAAATGGTGTTCTGGTGTTGGGTCATGGAAACACAGGCAGGAGAAGCCCTTGACTGAGCAGGTTACCATACCAAAGGAATAGAAAATATCCATTATTTCCAGAATAAAACTACACAGATTATTCTGATGGTTGCACGCAGTGAATATCACCTGCCTTTGGACTGAGGTCTGGTTTTTCTCTGGTGTCTGATGAATCCAACTCACCCCTGGAGCACTCTTGATTTACGCCAGTCTGCAAGAGAGCAGAGTTTGGCCATGAAGAGCCAAAGGGGAATGGCAAGAAGCAGACACAATTTTCAGTTTAGTGGATGGGGTTTTTGGAAAAGGTTATTCAAGTTTTATAATTCTCAGAGGATTTCATGCTCTTGTGTTGGACAGTGTGTTTTGGTTTATGTGAGGGTAAATGCATCCACAGAAGCAGCTGGAGATGTCCTTGTAGAAACCTCCTTGCCAGCCTCAGGGGAAAATAAAGACCAAAGGAAAAGATTTGTGCCAGATATTTGTTCTGAGCCCATGCTGCCCCTCATTCCAACTTCTAGACTCAGACCTTGGGCAAGAGCACCAGACAGGTGCATTACAGGAGGTTTTATCCTGTGTTGACACAGAATCACACAATACTTTGGGTCAGAAGGGACCTTCAAAGGTCCAACCCCCTTGCAGTGAGCAGGTACACCTTCAGCTACATCAGGTTACTTAGATCCCTGCCCAAACTGACCTTGAATGTTTCCAGGGATGTGACATCCACCACCTCTCTGGGCAACCTGTGCCAGTGTTTCACCACCCTCATTTCCTTTTATCTATTCTGACTCTGACTTCTTTTAATTTGAAACCATTGCCCCTTTTCCTTTCACAAAAGACTCTGCTTGAAAGTCTGTCTTCATTGTTCTCCTAAGCCCCCTCTGAGTGCTAATAGGCCACTCTAAGGTCTGCTCAGAGCCTTCTCCTCTCCAGGTTGAACAACCCTGACTCTGACAGTCTTTCCTCACAGGAGAGGCGCTCCAGCCCTCTGATCATTTTTTTGTGGCCTCCTCTGAACTTGCTCCAACAGGTCTTCCAGAGCTGGACACCCCAGTACTGCAGTTGGGGTCTCATGGGAGCAGAGGGGCAGAATCACCTCCCTTGACCTGCTGGCCACACGTTGTACCCAGTGAGTCCTGTGCATCTGCTGGGAAAGCCTTCATTCCCCCACATGTAACTACATCAAAAGTACAGCTCCTACTGCAAGTGCAAAATATTTCCTCTTCTGGAATCCTATTAAAACCCAGAATGTAGCATGGGAACAGCAAGAAGCACACGGAAGAGCAGCAAGAGGTCAGGGACGTTGCCGAACGGGAAGGAAGGATCGGTCCCTGCTGCTTTGGGGACCCAGGTAATCAGCACTGAGGTGCCCGTGACACTGGTGGGCCCCGCCCTGGCTCAGCACTGCCAGGGTCCCTGGGTGGGGATGAACAAGAAAGACAAGAAAACAAGTTTGGTCTGGCTCCTCTGAGCAGGAGGAGACAGGAGAGGTGATCCAGGGCTTTTTAATCCATTGATAAAATCTCTAAAAGGGATGCAGGCTGTGAGCAGCAGCACCAGGACACCAGGCTGCAGAAAGAGGTCATTCTGTGTGGTTACAGCAAGAGGCACTCCCTCCTTCCCTCCATCCCTCCTTCCCTCCATCTGTCTGTCCTTCCTGTCTTCCGCTATCCTTATTTCCATCCTTCCTTCAGTTTCTCCATCCCTCTGTTTTTTACTTCCTCCATCCCTCCATTTTTCACTTCCTCCATCCCTCCTTTCTTCCATCTTCCGTCCTTCCTTTCATCCCTTACTCCATCCTTCCATCCCTCATCCGTCTGTTCCTCCCTTCTTTCCTCCTTTCATCCTTCCCCCTTCCTTCCGTCCCTCCCTCCATCCTCCCTCCAGCCCTCCCAGCCTCCCTGGGTCTTTTCAAACAGGCTCCCCCATTCAGAGGGGATTTCTCCACGCCAGGCCGATCAGGGGGATTAAAGAGCAATTAAACCTGATAAATTATCTGCCCGGAACATTTTTTCAAAGTGGCCACTGTGCTGGAGCAAAGTCGCTGTCGCTTCATTTCCCCCGTGAAGGGGGATCAGGGCAGATCAAGCCCCGGCGACCCTCTGACCTCCGCCTGTGCCGGGCGCGGAGCAGAGCGGGACCCGCGCCGCCCTGCGCGCCCCTCCGCCGGCGACACCGGCCCCTCCGCCCCTCCCGCCGGGGCTCTCGCCTTCGGGAAGCGCGAAGGATGCCTCCCAGGCGGAGGCAAGCAAAGCGGTGAGGGAGCAGCCTGCCGCCTCTCAGGCTAAACAAACAGCCTGCGCCTTCAAAGCTCCCAGAAATCTTCGTCCTCATTTCTCTCCAGTTTGATATTCTGCGTCTGCTTTCGTGAAGGCTCCAGCTGCCTCTCACGTCAAACCTTTTCCAGCTTCTGCTGGGCAGCGGGAGACAGAGTAAAGGGCTTTAATGGTGATTTGGAGTGTTCCCAGTTTAAATAAACTCCAGACCTACACCAGTCCTCAGGGATGCTCCAAAATGCGCTGTGGTTTCTAGCTGGGTGCTTTGAACTAGTGTCTGATCTCAGGCTGTTTTTTCAGTCCTTCCCCTCTGTTCCCTCAGTCGAGGGTCCATAAAATTCCCGCTTTTATTTTCAGCCCTGTGCTGCTGCTCAACTCAGCTGCCATCTCGATCCATCTCCTCTCAGCCTGGTTGATTACCCTTGGCCTGTCCTCAGCTACAGCAGACCTGGGGCTGCTCCCATCACACAGGTTTATCARGGAAAGGGGTTCAGCCCCATGGAGCTACTCCAGATTTTGAGTGCTGTCATAAGGAGCAGGATTCAGCCCCCGAGACACGATCGTTGATTTCTACAGCAAGGTTGAAGAACCACATTTATGKCCATTGCATTTCTCTGGTTTTCTTTCCCAAACCTTTACTCCATTAATTAGAATAGGAAAAGGTGCTCAAAAAAATCTAATATGCCCAAGTGTCTTATATTAATGGATGTTAATGTGCCATGTTAATGCAATACAGCACCCACCCAAAAACTCGTGAAAACAAAACAGCTCTATGTGTACAGCCTTGCAAACCGCAGGAAGGAGGGAAAGCAAGGACAAAAATAATTTCTGATAGACTAATTAATTGAAAATAACCATAGGGTCAAGGATCAGACTTCTAGGAACATGCYTTTAAAGATGCTGAATATGTTGGGTTTCTACAGTGCTATGCTATCCAGATTTCATGTCCTTGCTGGAGTCCCCCAYGTGGAAGTCCACCTCTTCCCTCCCAAGTCCAGTTATTCAGAAAGCACTTCAACCAAAACTGGGGTACTCAACTCCTCAAACAACAAATCATCCCTTTTCTCTGGCCCATCTGGTCTACCAACAGCTTTGGAGTTAAAATACCTCTGAGTTTATAAACCCAGAATCAGTGCAGGGAGAAGTTCTGCAAGGACCRTATCCAGATAAAGAAGGTGATGCTTGCTTTTGTGCCGATGGACAGCTCAAAAAATAGGCTGAAATGTTCACTTCAATAAAAAAATCCAGTTTGCTTTGTCCATATGCTTGCCTCTTCTGCCTTTACTTTCCTTACATGGCCTAATAGATTAATTACCCAGCTGAAACACGCCTGCAAAGGGAAAACTATAAGCTAGGAATGATCTCCAGAAATGTGACCTGGTTCTGATGGCACCATCCACCCCTTGAGGGCAGATCAGCTCTAACGTGACCTGTGTGTCCAGCTCCACGTGTCAGTGCTGTGAACCATCACACTGCTGGGGGATTGCTTGTGAATAACCTATGGATGGGTCGTCTGGCATTGGAACAGGCTGCTGGGGAAGTGGTAGAGTCACCATCCCTTCAGGCATGTAAAAGATGTGCGGATGTGGCACTGAGGGACGTGGTTTAGTGCTGGGCTTGGCAGCACTGGGTTAACAGTTCGACTCAATGATCTCAGAGGTCTTTTCCAACGTAAACAATTATATGATTCTATGGGCTGAGAACGACCTCAGGAATACGTCCACAGTCGGTGAAATTCCCCCCATCCTCTGCTGTATCTCTGTGAGCTACCCACAGCCTCCTTCAGCCCAGAGGCACCTGAAAGGCCCACAGGCCTCTGCAAGGATGCAGGAGTCACTTGGCCTTTTGCACCACCATCAATTTTACTCAAACAAAACCAGCACGTGGGGATCTACTTTGTCCCCATTTAGGAAAGACCTTGGATCATCAGCTGCAGAAACTGGGAACCAGGGGCTGTGCTSTGCTGTAGGGCTCCTGGTTCCTGGCATAACCCAGTGAAGTGTCAGGGACGGGGCATGGGAGAGATGCCTGGTCAGCAGAGAGCACCCTGCTGCAGCAAATGGAAAGAGAAAGATGAAGTCACTCATTCAGGGACATGAGAAATTCTGACGTGAAATGGAGATTTCATCCTGGAACTTTTCATCTCTTCCCTTTTCTGGCAGAGGTGAAAAGTGTAAGACATTCATGTCCTGGGAAGGTTTGGCGGTGTTGGCTGAGGGTGCACAGATATTTAGGGGACAAAATCACTTTAAAAAACCCTTGAGCTTAGGGGCATTTGATACCAGAGGGGCCCAGGGCATACAACATCCATTTCCCATTTCCTACCCAAGCCCATTTCAGGTCATCCTTGCTCACCCTCTCACAAAGTCAAGTCCTTCAGTCCAGGGTGCCTCTCCCTGCCCCAACAGCCACTGTCTCAGTTTACATCACAACATCCTTGTGTGTARCAGCCAGGAAAATCYAGCACTTTCTTTCTCATTTCTGCTACCTGCACCCACATCTCATCTTCATCTTCCTCTGCTGGGAAGGAAACCTGTGCACGGCCCTTTCTCCTGTCCCCATGCCCATGCTCCCAGGCAGAGGCTTGCTGGATAACACAGCCATCATCRCAATGCTCCTGCTATTAGGCATAATAATGCTGCTGGGATTATTTTCCTCCTACTATAAGTGATTCATTAAATTGATTTCACAAGGAACTGCTATTGCTGCTCACAGCACCATCCGGAGCACACTAGGAGTGCATGGCGTTATTTACATTTGTTTGCCCATACCAAGGCTGACTGTAACTCCATAAATATTTATAGAAGCAGTGTGTATCTACAATACCCAGTCAATTCTCAGTGAGTTGTGTGTGCTAGGCTTTCTGGTCTATCCTGTGGTTTTATATAAAATCGATGATGCAGAAAGGTAAGGGAAAAGGGAAAGACAAATTCCCAGTCCACATGTGTTTGCCTGAGTGAGGGGAATCCACACCTCTGAGAGAGGTCCCCCAAGACATCACAGTTTGCATGTGCTTCGTGGCACATAAGTCCATGAATCGGGGGAGCTGTGACCCAGCTCGGAAGGCGCAGGAGCCAGGTCTGCACAAGCTAACGCAGCGCCAGTGCCTGCGAGCCAAAGAGGCATGGATTTGCTGTCCTCCAGCAGTCGTGGTGGCAGGCAGAGTGCCAAGTGGCATCTCCAGTGAGCACGGCTGGGTATTCACTACCCAGGCTGCAGGGGGATATTTACTGAATGACACTAATAAAACCCAAAAACAAAGCGGGCTAATGTCAGTAATTCCCCCGGACAATTTAAATGCACATATTTTAGGAGAGGAGCAGCCTCCCACGCATCCATTCTCACACGTGCTCTCCAAATACTGAGAACAATGTGGCCACTGCACTTTGGAGAAGAAAGTGAGAATAAGTTTGGGGACTGGAAGCGCCAAGCAAAAGCCACAGAGCCAAATGTCACAGAGCCCTGGGACTGCAGGAAAGAGGAGAGATGGTGYGTGAGCATCCTCTCCATACAGGCATGGAGGGACAAAGCTGTCTGCTCAGGGTCACTTCACTAACATTTGCCTCAAATGCTGCAC
Source organism: Amblyornis subalaris (assembly GCA_018881555.1). Classification (NCBI taxonomy): domain Eukaryota; kingdom Metazoa; phylum Chordata; class Aves; order Passeriformes; family Ptilonorhynchidae; genus Amblyornis; species Amblyornis subalaris. The sequence goes on from JACAXG010000010.1 coordinate 6,276,294, forward strand.
ACAGCACACATCCTGCATCTTCCCGTGCAGCCTGAGCAGAATTGCTCCTGTCTCTGTGTCCTGGCATTGAGGGATAAGCACATGGCTCTACTCTTGCAACCCTGAATGGGTCAGGCAGATGTGGTCCCCTCTCCATCCTCATCCCAGGAGAAAGGATGGCCACGGCTCTCCTTCCAAACGTCCTCCTTCCAGGACATCTCCCTAGGGCTGCGGAGAAATGTCACAGGGGCTGACCGGTGCTGGCAGCAGCCCAGGAGCAAGGGAACTATCACCCCCAGCACCTTCGGGTGCCGTGGTGGGGATTATATTACTGGGACTTCCTGAGTACAGGAGATGCACAGCCCAGGACCCAAATCCCACCTAGTGCCCAGAGCAACACTTAGATCACTCTTACGGTTGTTTGCATCCCTCCCAGGAGTGGAAAAGATATTTTCTGTCCCTGATGAATCCAGGACTGCATCTCTCTTCCGGCTGCCCTGAAGAAATGGCCCCAGGCTGCCGTGCAGGACGGAGCTGGGCACAACCCCATTTTGACACAGGTGAGGGAAGTGTTCTGTGCCCACCCAGAGGGGCAGGGGAGYTGGAGAGGGGTCAGGAAGGCAGAGGGCATGCAGAGAGGATGCAGTCACCTTTGTTGGGGTTGACCCCGGAGCCCCAGCTTCTGTCCGTGCCTGAGGCCAGGCAGGGTGCCGCCTTTGTGGGGAGAGGAAGGGAAGCGCCCTCGCATCCCTCACGCTGACTTGCCTTCACCAGGGACCTTAATTCAGCGAAAACCGCAGCCGTCACGGATGGATGCGGAAGAGGGGAAGGGAGGGTTGGGGGAGAGTGCTTGGATGGTCCTTTTCCTTTCCATCGCTGTGCCCAGCTTCCCACAAATAGATGGGAACGGCAGTCTCGGGGAKGGGGCACAGCCTCCTTCCCCAAGCCCCCGTGGGGAGCAGGGCTCCCCACACCCACCACTCTCTGCATCCCACGGCCCTCTGTGTCCCAGCGCCCGCCCGGGCTGGAGCTCCGGAGGGGCCGCTTCCCTCGCTGTGATGTTTCCTGCTGTATGACACGGAGAATGTGAGGGTTTGGGCATTGAAGGAAGGGATTTTACCTCTTTGCATCCACTCCCTTTGACAGCTGAAAGGTGCCTGTGTGGGACCAGGGACTGCCTGAGRCTCAGCGGCCTCCTCCAGTCCCGGCCCCCAGCATCGACCCCTTCACTCGCCCCCTCCGCCTCCCTTCAGCAGCCCTTCTCTCAGGTTTGGGGAGGCTCCAGTGCCGCTTTCCCTGCGAGGTGGAAAGATAGCTCCTTTAATCTCACCCCTAACCCCATGACCTTCCTCCCTTAAGGAGCTTTTCCCCTTCATGTCACTGCTTTTTAAAGCCTCCTTTACAAATAAAAGCAATTTCCTTTTGGAACTGTAGCTATGACATGGGGAGATGCGCTTCTTTTTGGACAATAAAGGGGGTAAGAATGGGGGGCCAGCTCCTTTTTGGTGTTTGTATTCGGCAGGGTCTGTTTGTTTTGATACTTTACATAAGACTGTAAACACCAGGCGAGTTAAAAGCTTTAATTAAAAAAAGGTGGTGAGCTGAGGAGGGGAGGAAAAAGGGGAAGAAAAAGCCTTTCAATTTACACAGTGACTTAGAGAAGCAGCCCCAGACAGACAAGATAAATACAGCCCGGGAATCCAAGAAAACTAGAGGACAAAAAAATAAAGAATATGACGGTATCGACCTGCAAAACACAACAGCTCAGCGCTGTGGCACCGCGCACTCCCGCAGCCCACCCAGCCCGGATATCCCACGGATGGGCTGAAACTGGCCCTCGCCCCTTTTCGCCTCCTCTATAAAGTCCCTGTTGGCAAGGCAAGGGAGGTGACAGCCTTGTCGCCGCCGCCCCGCACCCTGGCTTTGAAGTTCCTGGGTGGGGTATTTTACTATTCTCATGGGCCTGCAGGCGGAACGGGCAGGTCCGCGGTGGCCCCCGCCTTGTCACCCGGGCGGTATCGGAGCGATGCGCTGGAGCAGAGCCGGGCGTTGGGATCTGGGCGCCGGGTTGGCCAGGCTGCCGCTCCTGGACCCTCTTCCTTCGGGAACACCTCTCGGGATGCCCGAGGCAGGCACGGCCCCGCCGCCCCCGGCAGCTGCCGGCCCATTTTGGGGGCTCAGGGTGAGGGGGAGCTGGAGGGAGAGGCCGGTGATGGAACCGGCAGCGCGTCCGGCCCCGCGCTGCTGCCGTCATGCTGCCCGGGCACACGGCCGGACTGTGCCGGCCACCCCGCCGCTGGCGTGGGCAACCGGGGCTGGTAACAGCCCGAGGGACCGGCGGGAACCAGGGGAACTGCGAGAAAGGGAAAGGGAAAGGGAAAGGGAAAGGGAAAGGGAAAGGGGGAAGGAAAGAAGCGGAGAGGAGAGAAGGAAAGGAAAAGGAAGGAAGGAAGGAAGGAAGGAAGGAAGGAAGGAAGGAAGGAAGGAAGGAAGGAAGGAAGGAAGGAAGGAAGGAAAAGAGAGAAAGAGAGAGAAAGAGAAAAAGAAAGAGAAAGAGAGAAAGAGAGAAAGAGAAAGAGAAAGAGAAAGAGAAAGAGAAAGAGAAAGAGAAAGAGAAAGAGA
>JACAXG010000010.1:6281526-6294026 GCA_018881555.1 Amblyornis subalaris
TTCTCTTCGTCTTCATTCTTTCTTTCGCCAACCACCAAATTATTGTGCTCTGGCCTGTCGTTTACCCTTACTTTCTACCTAATTTTGACAAAATTAGAAGCTTTTATTATTGTTATTTGGTCGTTTTTGATTGGGGCCAGGAGGGCTGTCCCCAGTCACAGCCGGCGGGCAGGAGGGGAGGGCGCTGCTTCGCGTGGGCAGGGGCAGGGCAAGAAGAGGGGCCGGGGGAGGGCAGGGAAAGGACGGGACAGCGGGAGGACAGGGCCAGGGGCAGGGCGAGCTAGGGGCAGGGCCGGGCCGGGCCAGGGGCAGGGCGAGGCAGGGGCCGGCACTCCCACCCCACCCGCGCACCCTCCCTCCCGTGGGAAGGGGAGGTAGTGGTGGGTGGCGGCCCCCGTCACTCCGTGCTGCGGACGGTAGCCGTGACCGAACGCTACTTCCCGAGTCAGGACGCTGACATTCACCCTCTTCCGTTCCCTCCCGAGCATCCTYCGTGCCCCACACCGGTGCCCTCGTCCGTTCCGCGGGGAGCCCCGTCTCGGGCCGGGCCGGGCGCGGCAGCAGCGGGCTCTGCCTTCGCCACAAGCAGCTCATAAAATTTTCATGATCTTGCAAGAAAGTGGAAGCCAGGGTTTCCAACCAGTCTGTTTGCCCCCGTTGACGGGAAAGTATTCCCGCGTGAAGTGGATGGATGGGCGCTGCCGGTCCCACCACAGGCTGCGGGGCGGGACCCCGGCGGCCTTAAAGCGCCCTTCATCCTGCCTGGCATGGGGGCAATTGGGAAAATCCGGAGGTTTCACGTTTTTCATTTTTGTGGTTGTCGGCAGTGCAGTGAGAACCCGGCGGCACGGGGCAAATGCGGCCGTGCCGGCTGRGCTCTCCTGGCCCGCCGGCTCCGGGAAAGCCTAGATGGGGCTGAGCGGGGTTCGCTGCTGGGTTTCCCCTTCCAAAATTGATGTGAGAGCCCAGGGAAGGCCAGGCAGCGCCAGGCACACCTCCTGMGACACGGCCAGCCTGGTAAAGGGAGCAACGACCTCTCCCCTCTCCTCCATCCTCCGCTACCAGCTCCAACGCGCTGGCAAAGCTGCCTCAAAGGCTTCCCTTGGAAATAAAGTGATGCCGGGTGTGAGCGGGAGGGACAGGGGGGCTGCCGGGGGGCGCGGYGGTGTGCCCAGCCTGTGCCCACGGGGTAGCGTCGCTGCCAGACCTGCCCCGGCTGCACGGGCAGGGACTGGCTGGAAATGGAGGAAYCGCTGTAAACCCGGCGAAATTTGGTGCATGCCCGCGTTTTGCAGGCAGGAGGACAGGAGGTGCAGCTCCTCCCGGGCTCCCACTACAGCTCTGGGCATTTTGTCTTCCCAGCACCTCGGAGTTTGGAGTTGTTTGTTTGTTTTTTTCCCGAGTGTGGGGAAAAGCTGAAAGGAGGATTTGCTCGGAGGAGCGGCACAAACAGCCCAGGATCTTGCCCGCAGCCCGGCCCCGGCCGCGGAGCCTGCCCACTGTCCGCCGGCGGGCGGGGGTCGGCCGCTCTCTCCTTCCCTCCTTCCCCGCACCGAGCTCCCGGGTTGTCATCCCGTTTCTAAACTTCTCGGTGCCAAAGGCACCGAGCAAAGGGGTGTGTGGGGTCTGTTGCACCCGCACACTGACCTATTCGCGGGAGACAAAATATATACATTTTTTAATGAGTGACAGCATGGAATGAGCCTCGTTGCAACTACGCGGAGAGCATAAGGGAAAGAAATATGGCTGTTGTGCGGAGAGGTGACATTTGCAGGCACCAGGTCTGCGAGGGGAGGCTGAAGCAAAGAAGCAAACGAAGCCAAAATCCCGTTTCCAAGCCACCCCTCCGGGTGACCCACAGTGGCTCCCGAGGGAAAGCCCCCGCACGCCGCGATGCCGCTTGCGAGGCGACCGCAGACCGGCGAGCTATAGTGCTGCTGGGGAATGTTTCTGAAGAGATTGAACTCCCAGATAAAAATAACCTTGGAAAAAAAAAAAAAAAATAGACCGTTCAGATTTCTTCGGTTCGGTATCAGATCACCCCTTCACCCCCCGCCGCCCTCCCTCTGCCTCTGCATACCTGAGGTGCTGGATTATTGTCAGAGGACAGGCAGATGCAGTAATTGTTTTGTACAGCTTTGTTTATCTCCCGCTTCGGAGTTTACCTCAGGAATTCTCCTCCCTGTCCTATGCAGGGTATAAATATCCCCGCKAAGGAGCGGGATAACGAATGGGGAGGTCAACGCTGCACTGGCAGCGAGCGGGCAGGTAACGCGGGGTTCAAGGAGGTTTAAAGTTTTTATCGGTAACTTGRGTCCGCCCGGGAGCGAAATATTTGAAGTGCAGCACCTTGAACACGTTTAATTATGGGGTAGTAGCAAAGCGAGAGCTTCCAAGTAATTAGAAAATACTTCTTGGGAGACAGGCTAATCGCTTTTCATGGGGCGCTTGAAGAAATTAACCTCTGGGTGCTTGTTTGAGCAAAACAACTTTAGATCAGCCACCGCTGATCTTCGCTGGTGGACCAGACCTGCTGCCAAACATGAAGAAAATAGGGAGACAGATTTAAAATTAAATAAAAATGAAAGATGGAAGGAAAAGGGAAAGAAAAAGGACAAGAAAAAAGAAAGCAAAAGGGCAAAGAAAAAGGAAAGAAAGAGGAAAAGAAGGGGAGGAAAGGCTCGCTGTCCCTTTCCCTCAAGGTGGCGAGTGATGCGTGTCACCGCAGGGAAGCCACCTCCAAATAAAAACGTCACTTAGGGGAGAGCCGGCGGTGGAGATGTGGCGGACTCCGGAGCCCAGCCGCTACCTCCCGACCCTGCTCGGCCCTCGGCGGGGCCGCGCCGCTCCTCGGCGTGCGCCCCGTCGGGGCGGYGGCACCGTGCGGGCCCCGGAGAGGATAACGGGTCGGCTGCGGGGGGATGACCCGCGCCCGCCTCCTCGCTCCCCTCTCGCGAAACGCGCGGAGGATTCGCGCCCCTCAACCTGTTCAGTCCCCCCAACCCTTCGTCCATCAAGCCTCACTTTGCTCCTTAATTTTGTTTCGGGCTATTTCTCCCTGAAGACAAGCAAAGCAGCAGCGGCAGCTTTCCCTTCCTAAAGAAGCGAGGGCTTTTGGGGGGTCCAGAGGGTGACGGGCCGGCGTTTTGGGGGGCAGCACGGCGCCGCAACGCCGTTCGGGGAGCAGTCAGGGCAGATCAAAGGCTCCTGTCCGGCTGCGGGAAGGACGAGTCAATTACCGCCGAACCGCGCGGCGGGGAGGGGACGCGCCCCCCCGAGCAGCCCTCGGGCACCGGGCCGGGCCTGTTCCGCCCCCCCCCCGGACCCCTTTGTATCGCCGCCGCTCGCTTAATATTATTTATGCGTTTCTGCAAGGAATTGTGGGATGCCGGCCCCCCTCCCCCGGTAAACACCGGGGCAATCGAACCCCCGATAACTCGCGGCCGACGAGGGGCGGGGGGCACTCGCGGGCGGGGGGCGACGGTGCGCGCCCCGCGGCGGGGCACCCCCGGCTCCCCCCCGCGCATCCCCGCGGCGGCCGGGCCCGTCCGGGGGAGGGGCGTGGGCGCTGTCACTTACCGGGGCGCCCCGCACCACGTGTGCGCTCGCCCGGGCTTCCATTGGCCCGAGGCACGTGTCGGAGCGCCCGGGCCGGCGACGTCAGCGGCGGGGGCCCCGTTAAAACCTAAAGGACAACAACCCGAGTGGAAGTGCCCGGGCGCGGCGGCGGCGGCCGCCGGGGCGTAGCGCGGCGCAGGGCGGGCGGCAGGGCAGGGCGGGACGCCCCCCCACCCGCGGCGGCCCCCGCATGTGCGGGCGCGGGGCGGCGCGGGGCGGCGCGGGGCGAGGCGCTGCCGGCCGGAGCCCCGCGGGGCGCCCCTCACCGCCCTGCCCTCCGCGGGACACCGGCTGCTGAGAGCCCGCCTACACCCCGCCCCGACACCGGCGCTTCGTTTTTTCTCTTACACCCCCCCCTCCGCTCCCCAATTATTATTATTTTTATTATCGCTAATTTTTCCTCCGCGGATGAGGCGCGGCGGCGGCGGCGGCGGCGGCCGGGGGAGCGGGCGGCAGCGCGCCGCGGGACCGAGCGGCTGAGCGGCGGCGAGCGGCGGCGGGAGGACCGGAGCCCCTGTGTTTTCATTTTTTGGCAAAGTTGGAAGTGGTGCAGGCTCGGCTGCTGGCTTGCGGGTCTCCCCGCATTTGTCTCTCTTTTTTTTTTCTTTAATTACTCTTAATTTTCAATTTTTTTTTTTTTTTCAAACTCTGGATTTTGAATGCCGGGCGAAGCCAGGAGAAACGAAAGCAAATAGACACTTGTGTGTGCGTGTATATATATATATATATAAAAATATATATATTAAAAAATTAAAATAAAGAACAACCGACTGCAGCAGCAACAACAGACAGCGCTCGGCAGCGCCCGGTCGGCGGCGGGCGGGCAGCGGAGCCGTCGGCGGGGCGGCCGCGCAGCATGGAGGAGGGCGGCCGGAGCCCCCGGGAGGAGGCGGCCGAGCCGCAGGAGTCCGGCGGCGACGCGGAGCCCGGCGGCGGCGGGCGGCGGGGGCTGCTGCTCCCCCCCGGTGACCCCCCGCACCCCCACCCGCACCCGCACCGCATCACCAACTTCTTCATCGACAACATCCTGCGGCCCGAGTTCGGGCGGAGGAAGGAGGCGGGCGGCCCCGGCGGAGAGCCCCGGCGGCCCGGCGCGGAGAGCCGCCGCAGCCCCGCCGCGGCGCCGGCCCCCGGGGCTCCGCTGCCCGGCGGCGGGGCGGGCTCGCCGGGCCGGGGGGAGGGCGGCCCCGCCGGGCTGGCCCTGCACGGCGCCGCCAAGAAGGGGGGGGACCCCGCGGCGCTGGAGGCGGCCCTGAAGGCGCGGGGGCTGAGCGGCGGAGACCTGTCGGTGAGCTCGGACTCGGATAGCTCCCAGGCCAGCTCCAACGCCGGGAACCAGCCCATGCTCTGGCCCGCCTGGGTGTACTGCACGCGGTACTCGGACCGGCCCTCCTCAGGTAAGCGCTGCCCCGCCGCAGCCCCGCTCCCCACCGCCGCAGCCCCGCTCCCCACCGCCGCGGCCCCCTCCCTGGGCTGCCCGAGCCGCCTCCGCACGCCCGCGAGGCCGGGAAGCGGCGTGGAAAAGGGAAAAGACCCCGCTCCCCTTTCCCTCTCCGTTTTCTCATGTTTTGGGTTTTTTTGTTTGTGTGTTTGGTTTTGTTTGGGGTTTTTTTTTTTTTGGGCGGGGGGKGGTTGGGTTGCTTAAAATGGCCTGAAAACGAGGGAAGATGAAGGGGCAGCTGGGGGGGTACGGAGCCGCAGGGACGAGGAGGGAACGGGGGTCCCTCCCTCCTCGCCGCCGCGGCGGAGCTGAGGCCGCCTGGGCTCGGGGCATTTCCCACCGACTGACGAGTTTCATCAAACAGGGAGGAAAAAAAAAAACCTGTCTTTGGGCTCCCCGCTCATCCTTCCGGCGAGCTCTCCTTCTCCCTGCCGGGAAAACACCCCCGCCCTGGGTTTTGGGAAGGCAAGGGGGCATTTCTATAGGCCTCGCCTTGTTTTGATTAGTCTTTTTTCACCAAAAACAATCCGCGATCGTTTATTTCTCTAAAAGAGGCCTCGGAGCGGCCGCCGTTTCGTTTCTTTCTTTTAATTTCACCCCATATGCTGTAGGTCAGCTCTGTGGGGGCCGGAGGACATTTCCAAGAGCCGGGAAACTTCTTTGGCAGAGTCCATCCCTTGGCAAGGGCTTGGGCAGAACGTCCTGAAATTATCGTTAAAAAAAAAAATTTAAAAATAAAAAGCAGGGTATAAAATGTCCTTTTGCTACCGCGGGGACAGCAGGGCTGGCCCCGGCAGGTCGGTAAAACCCTGGTTAAAAACAAGTAGAAAGCACTGGAGGAAAGCATGGGAAACACCAGGCAGGAGATCTGCTCTCAGGGAAAAGAAAAAAAATGTGGGTCTTTCTCTCACAAAAGCGGCGAGGTAGGATTTTCACCCGGGAGCCGGCCAGCTGAGGAAGGGATCGTAAAACGAGATGAAAATTAGTTCGTAATGTCTGGAAACAAACTCTTACTCAGAGGTAATATTCAGAGCTGAATTGGAATTTACTCCATTGTTCTCCAGTGCTCTCCTTTGTTAATATTTAATTAACATACATCCTCACAATGGCTCGGCCCGGGCAGAAAAGGCTCCTTGTGCTGCCGAGAATATTCCCGAGAATAATCCCGGCGATTYGGATCGGGCCGTGCAGCGCCATATGGGCACTGCAGCGGAGAGGCGGAATGCTTCTGGCCAAGTAAACTGGAAGAGGATTGCCATTACAATTTTTATCGCGACCGACCGAAAAAAAAAAAAAAGTAAAAAAGTAAAGAGGTTTTCTTAAAAAAGAAATTCTGTTCTGGGTATAAAATTTAGCTCCGTGCCGCTGCTCCTGGTGCAGGGTTTCCTTGCCGGGCATTCCCGGGATACAGAGGGTCGGGAACTGTGTTTCTGGCCGGGGAGAAAGGGGACGGGGGGGTCGGGGGAGGGGGGGGCGACGGGGACAGCCGGGCAGCGAGCGGGGGCGCGGGGGGCTGCGGGGGCGCCGGGGGCAGCGGCTCCCGTTCCGCCGCCTCCCGAGCATCCCCTGGCAGCGGAGGCACAAAGCGGGTCTCTTTTCCTTGGAGGGGGCGGCGTGGTCGGGGCGTGGGTGCCCCCCACGCGGGACCGCGCCCGGCGTGGGGCCGCCCGCAGCAGAGCGCGGCGGTGTCGGTGCTTCTCCTCTCTCCCGGCCGTAGGTCCCCGCTCCCGCAAACCAAAGAAGAAGAACCCCAACAAGGAGGACAAGCGGCCGCGCACCGCCTTCACCGCCGAGCAGCTGCAGAGACTCAAGGCCGAGTTCCAGACGAACCGGTACCTGACGGAGCAGCGGCGCCAGAGCCTGGCCCAGGAGCTCGGGCTCAACGAGTCCCAGATCAAAATCTGGTTCCAGAATAAACGAGCCAAGATCAAGAAGGCGACGGGCAGTAAGAACTCCCTGGCAGTGCACCTCATGGCCCAGGGGCTCTACAACCACTCCACCACGGCGAAAGACGGCAAGTCGGACAGTGAATAGCCAAGGGAAAGGGGGGGGTGGGAGGGAGGCGAGGGAGGGAGGGGGGAGGCAGGGGTGGGGGGGCCGTTTGCAGTCAAAGTTTATACAATGCAATAATTTAATTAAAAAAAATAAAAAGAAACGTAAGGGCCAGTGTATAAAGATTATACCAGCATTAATAGTGAAAATATTGTGTATTAGATATAATTCTGCAATATTCTATGTATATATAATTTACAGGTAAGGTGGTGTAAAAATCCAAGATATCTGATTATAAAATATTTTTTTGATTTTTTTTTTTTTTTGGTTGGTTGGTTTTGGTTTCGGGGGTTTGGGCTTGTTGTTTGGTTTCGTTGTTGTTTTTTTTTTTGGTTGTATGGAGTTTTTAGATGCTATCGTTATGATTTTTTTTTTAAGCTTAAGTTACTTTTTTTATAGACTTAAGCGCAGTTTTAATGGACATTGGACGCTGTTTTTTGAAATTCAAAAAAAAAATTAAAAACAACTTTTGCTGAAGTCCAAAGATTTTTATTGCTGCATTTCACACGACTGTGAACCGAATAAATAGTTCTCCTATTTGTTCTATGAGTTTTAACTTTTTTTTTCCACTCCACCCCTATCCTTTTTTTTTTTTTTTTTCTTTTTTTTGGGGTGGTTTTTGGTTGGATTTTTTTCTTTTTTTTTTTTTTGGAGTTGGGGTGTCTGGGGCTGACTTCGGGGATAGTAGAGGAGAATTTAATTTTAAAAGAAAGAAAAAAATATAAGTAACGTTAGGGAAGCAAATCTCAAAGCACCGTTTTGAAACATGCCCGGGGTCCTTTCCTGAGCCTCTACTCCTTCATCACCGCCAACGAGAGCCACGGGCGTCCGTGAATGCGGAATGCAAGCGTGGATGCTGGATAGAGATGGGGTTAGCACCCCGCCTTCCAGCTCGTTGGGAAAACTTCGGGAACCCCCATCTCCGAAAAGCGGGAGCCTCGCCCGGGATGCTGCTCCCTCACGGCCCCGCTCCCCCTCCGCGGAGGGSAGCCGAGGGATGGGACCCGGCTCCGCTCCGGCATCACCTCCCTGAAACGTTTGGGAGCGTTTTAGCCCCCCCATCCCCCCCAAAGTAACATTTTTAGTTGTACCTTCCCCTCCCCAGCGCGGTCCCCGCCAGCGCGACGCTTCGTGGCAGCGTGCGGGTGGGGGTTTCTCCCCACACCCCCCCTCCCCACGCAGACACCTCCCTGTAATCGGAGTTTTCCGGGGGTTCGAGGCGCTGTGCTGCGTTTAACCCGTTTGTCCCGGAGCGTGGGGTCCCTCTCCCCGCTCCGGAGGGGGGATTTGTCCCGCGTGGGCCTGGGTGTGCGTGGGCGGCTGCTCAGGAACGGGTTCTCCTGCGACGCTGTTTGTGGGGGGAAAAACTTCTCGCTTTGCCTTAAAACCTCTTTATTTTGCAGCTCTAATAGATACACACTGTACATAGTAGTATAAAATTAAAAAAGAAAAAAAAGAAGGAAGGAAAGAATCCAGCTATAGAATAAAAACTGTAATTTTAAATTCTGTGAATAACCATCAGCTGCTTAGGAGCCAGGATTAAATGACTTTGCCTTTTAGCAAGAAAGCAAAGGATTTTTTTTTCTTCTCTCCAGTTTATAAAACATGTGCATTTTACAATTGCAGTATCAAATATTTATAATCGGATGAAATATGAATGTTTCTATTTACAACTGTGTTCTCAACATTGTGAACATTCTCGCTGCATTTTGTGTGTTTCGATTCTCGAGGACTGCATTAAATAATAATAATTAAAAAAAAAAAAAACCAAACAAACAACCCACTTTATTACGAAATCAAAACCGTGTCACTCAGAGGTTACAATGGAGCTATTCGGGAATACATATCCCTAAATGTTCATACAGCCTTTAGACTGCACTTCTGACCATTGGAGCTGGGATTAGAAGTATTTCGTAGTTTCAGTTCTGTACAGGGAGGGTAAAATCCGCGGCGATTTATGAGAGAGGTGGTTTTGCAGCCAGGCGTTTCACCAGCCTTTTGACTTAATGAGGAAACTTTGGGGATTCATTTCTAGCCGAAGGAGAGGACGAACGCCAGCCGGCACCGAGCCCCTCTCGGGCGCTCCTCCTCCTGCTCAAAAGGAGCTGAAAACGGAAAGGAAAATCTCTTTAATCTCACGTACAGTCAACAGGTTTCACCTTTGCAAGACTTTAAATACCCGGTGGTGTGATGCTCTGACAGGCTGCGTTTGGAAAACCTCTGCTAGGAAAACACGTAACCCTGGAGCTCGGGAAGAGGGGATGGAATATTGCCGGTGCCACGCCACGAAACCAGGCACCCTGTAAAATACTTGGCAGCCACGGGAAATGACAGTACCACGATTTTAGGACGGGCTGGACAAAAATAAAACGATCATCCGCCTTGCTGCGACAAAGGGCACAAGAGCTCCGAAATAGCTTTCCGCAGGCAGGAGAGGGAGGAAGGGCAGAGCCTCACTCACCCTCAGGGTCGCTGCTGCTGCAGGGGACACTTTCCCAGATAAAACCAAGGGCGGGAGGAGGGTGTATTTAAAATTTTGTTTTATGTTTTATTTTTTTTAAAGATGCTACTTTGGGATATATTCTGCAAGGGGCAAAATCCTCCAGGAGCAGAGCYGCCAGTGGGATGGTGCACCAAGGGCTTCACCTGCCCGGAGGAGCTGGGAGGAGGGCTGAGTGCAGGGGTGCTACCAGGATACCGCGGGCTCCTGCTTCTCATCTTGCTTTATTTTCCCAGCCTTTCTGATTTGCGTGCTTTTGAGATATATATATATATATATATATATATGGGGGTTTTATCACCTCCACTAATGGAGGCAGGTGATTTATAATCCCGAGGGAGAAAATCGATGGCAGTGGGCACTAAAGAAGAGTTTTAAACCTCGTTTGAAAAATAACTCCAGTTGTCCGATGGTACAAAACGGTACCGTGGGTGTTTTACACAAGGATGGATAAGTCCCACGGAGATATTGTTTATAATTTTTTYTAGGAAGTCACTAAACCTGCACTGATGGAAAATTTGGCCCTGCTCCTAAGAGTGCAGGCAGAAGTGGAGTTTCCGCCTGTCCACACCCAGCCTGTAAGAAATTCTGGGAACAGAAAACAGATGTGTGACACCAGCAGGAATATGTAGTTTTAGGTTAAAAAAAATAGTAGTGAAAATTCTCCAAGTTAGTTCAGACTCTGGAGCAAGGACAGACAATATCTCACTGCTGCTTGGATTTTATCCAGACCAGAACACAAAATATTTGCCATTGGTAAGCCATGCCTTCAACGGGAGCAGCGAATGCCTCACTTGGGCTGCCCTTCTCACCTGGCTCCGATATTTTGGGGAAAGCTTCCACGGGAAGAGGCACAGATTCGGAGGCACTCGCCCCGCTGCTGCCTTCGCCACCCTTTGASCGGCTCCTGGTTCCCGTGCGCCGTCCAGCCCGCGCTCCCACGCTCGGGCAGTGGCTCCCCGCTGGCTCGGGAAGGACGRCACAGCTAAATTAGCCGTCGATAATTTAAAATTTAAAATTATTTTAACAGAAGGAGCTGCCGCACGAGCTCCTTTTGCAATTTTAGAGAAGCAACAACCCCTTTCTGAAGCAGCCTTTCAGTTTTGGAAAAGGCAAAACCCCAATCCCAACCCCAACCCCAGCCCACTACAGCCCCGAAGCCGACCCACAGCCTCCCCCAAAATCCGCCTGCGCCGGGGCAAGGGCAGAGGCAGGACTGGCCCTGGAGTCACACATCGGCTGGCAGSGTTTTTACGCTGGCAGGCAGCTCTCCGAGATTTCCCCCCCTCATCTAGCGGGGCAGGCTCCTTCCCCTCCAGACAGAGCAGCAGAGTCCAATAAAAAACAATTTTAAAAAAGGAAAAAAAAAAAACCCAAACCAACTAACCAAACAAAACCACCAACCCAGGGAAGTATTTCAGGGCCGAACGAAAATACATCTGCACTTGCCCGGCGCCAACCAGCCCCTGCGTGTAATTAATTAAGCGTATTTTCCCCGTAACTCTGTTCAATGAGCATCTGAGCACTGAGGTTCAGTGAAGGTGTTCCTCCGCTCCCCTCTCTGTTAAGGCAGGATATGGCACATGCGATGTACAAACCCACACCCAGGCACTATATATGCAAATGCCCGCGCCATTGATTGTGAAATGCATATCAGAGTTAGAGGGGGAAACTATTTAGCCAGCTCGGGTTTGTGGAAAAAAAAAAAAAAGTAATTCTGTATCCCGCTGATTTAATATCCGACCGCYACATTCAATCCCCGCCCATGCAGCTATCAAAAGTACCCCTGGGATGTTTGGATATCATCTCCAAACTAACATCTGTGATTRTGAAACGCTCAGAAGGGGAAGGTTAATAACAATTTGTTTCAAAGGGCCACGAGTCAATTTTATAAACAAATTCGCGTCCTCTTAAACAAACAAACAAATAAACAAGCAGAGTGGAAGCTGGCACCCGCGGGCAGGGACTAGACATGGGTACYCGGGGCAGGATTTGTGCCCTCTTCCCGCAGGGATGGGGCCGAGATAGCCCGGGACGGGCCCGGGAGCAGCAGCCGGGGATGATGGGGTGTGCAAGGGGACAAGTTTGTGCTGTGACAGCCCGGGGGATGCTCCGTGGCTCCGGCAGAAACGCACCCAAACACATTCGGGGAGCAGAAGGTAATCCTGGGTTTCTGTACAGAAAGTTGGGACCGTCCCTGACAGCGGAGCTGGGTTCTGTGGAGCTGGGGCGGGGACAGGTCTGGGCTCTGCAGCGCTGGGGAGAGGTGTCCGTGCCCTGGGCTCACCCCTCACTCGCACCGAGACCAGCCTGGCAGCTAAAACCAGCAGTAGCCCGTCCTCAATCTGCTCTGTCGCATATTTTGGGACCCCTGGCAAACTCAGGCGAGGCTGCCGGCCAAAGCCTGGCCCCGCATCGGGAATAAGTGGCCTGGACGAGCCCAGGCAGGAAGAGACGAGGGAGCCGGCAGCTCCAMCGACAGCTACGCCCGGGGCCCGACGGCAGCTCCTCGCCTACTGCCCTCCCCTGCCCGCTGCCCTCCCCTGTCCACCGCCTGTCCCCGCCCGCTGCCCGGCCCTGCCCGCTGCCCGGCCCGGCCTGCCCACGTCTACCACCCTCACTTCCTCTGCCCCACGGTCTCCTCGACCTGGAAAGAAATTTAAATTTGGCGTTTGACACATTTTAAAGTCTTAAAAAAAAAAAAAGCAAAAAAGAAGCGAGTCTCATGCACACAGGCGTCGGGATGAGCCGCCTCGCTGCGGGGCCGTGCGTGGGAACCGGCGTGAGYGGGGGGACAGACCCACTCCCCGCGTGTCCCCGGGGCTTCTCCTGGGGGGGGGGCTCAGTCCTGATCCTCTCCGGTTCCTCTCCCAGGAAAACGGTGAGGGG